>JAIPUX010001232.1:171837590-171848612 GCA_020142125.1 Phrynosoma platyrhinos | reverse complement strand
GTCCTAGAGCAGATCAAGCCGGAAACCTCCCTGGAAGCCAAGATGGCAGAACTTAGGCTGTTGTACTTTGGACACAACATGAGAAGAGAGGACTCTTTAGAAAAAAACAATAATGCTGGGAAAATGGGAAAGGGAGTAGGAAGAGAGGAAGGCCACATACCAGATGGATGAACTCTATGAAGGAGGTCACAGGTATTATTATTATTAAGCAGAGCAGTGGAGGACAGAGGGTCTGGGAAATATCTCATCCATAGGGTTGCCATGAGTCGAGATCGACTCGAGGGCAGTTAACAACAACATTGGCAAATTATAGCCCATACAAAGGAAAGCAGCCAGAGAAGTTGGAGAGAGATCAAGAAACCAAATCCACAGTTTGCAAACATTGTATTAAACTACAGCTCCCCAAATCCTCATCTTGCAGGGCCAGTGGTTATGCTAGCAGAGGAATTCTAGGAGCTGAAATCCAAAAATATAACTTTCCTGAGCTCTGGCCAAGTCCTATGACAAACGTTCCAAAAAGCTGAGTTATGTTTAGCCTGGAGAAAAGGCAATTAATGAGGGAGACACAATAGGAGTCTTCAAATAGCTGAAAGGCCATCATGCAGAAGATGGAACAGGACTTCTCCACTGCACCAAAGCCACAGAGATGAGAACTACTAGGTAGAAATAGCAGGGAAGCAGATTTTAGCAAGACCTTAGGAGGAACTTTCTAATGGTAAGAGCTGTTCGACATTGTGACAAACTGCTTTGGGAAGTGGTGGGCTCTCCTTTTTTGAAGAGCAGAGGCTGGAGGAAGTTACATTAGATCGGGAATGTGAAAATGTGAGCAAACTGGCTAGGTGCAGTCAGTACAAGTTCTGCCTTTTGCCACAGCTTCTTCTGCTCTTATTACCCCCATCGGGGAGATATCAGTGACTGGAGATAAGAGACTATCTAAACTCTGGGATATTCAGGCTTGGGGCATTCTTTGGCTTGCATCCTGAGAAAGTACGGTATGCCATGCAACTTAGAAAGGTGTTATGCTCGGGTTTACCCCTGAGTAGGCATGTCTAGAATTGAGAAAATTTTTGAGAAAAGATCAAAAATGGTAATAATTTATTCGTTCACGTATTCATTGTTCATTTAAAGCATTTTTACAACTTTAAACTGTTGCAAACTTTTAAAATGGCCACTACATGTGAGTGCTGAGCTAAGACCTTGGGAAACTAGGATTTGAAGCCCCACTAGACCAGGGAAACCTACTGGGTGATCTTGGGCAAGTCACACTCTCTCAGCTTCAGAGGGAGACAAGGGCAAACACCCTTCTGAACAAATCTCGCCAAGAAAAACCCATGATAGATTGCCTTAGGGTTGCCATAAAAAATAACTGGAAGACACACATCAACAAATACTTTAGCCCCATCCTGTTGCATTGGTTAGAACTATACAGTACTGTGTACTTTTTAAAAATTTGTAAGCCCCCTTGAGTCCCAGTAGAAAAGGTGGGAAATAATTAACGTTAAAATGATTGCCATCATCACCACCAAAAACCACATCAACAAGGCTTCCAGTAGTATGAGAGTCTTGGACCTCAGGGTCACAAACTACATTTAAGGCAAGACAAACAAGGGAAAAAAGAGGAAGGAACGGAATTAAAAATTGCTGGCCCCCCTTTGATTCCCCATGCTCCAGGTCTTTAACCTGCTTCCCTACTGGAATAGCACCTTTCTACTTTCTAAACAGGAATATGAACTTTGCCCAAATGACAAAGGTTCCCATCAGTATGGAGCCTCCGAGGGTTCCTGACCATGTGCAGAAGGCTATGTGCACACAGATGTTGTGATGAACATGAAAAGGTTGGGCACAGCACCTGCTACTCTCCTCTTTCCTCCTTGTGCATATTCATTGCACTTATCCTACATCCCTGAAAAGGACTTAAAAATTGAATGCAAGGGGGCAACTGTGGAGAGGATGGGAGCTATTTCCCAAGACTTGCTTGCCGCACTACCTCTCCCAGCCTAACTATCACTACCTGATGTGACATCAAGAAATCTGACCAATTCTCACAGTTTTGGGAGGGGTGTTGAGGAGTAAAGGTAAGCAATAATGGTCTTTTGTGTATTTTTCAAAATGTTTTTGGCTGTTTTAGTTTTCTTCTTTTTTTTTAATGGATAAGGCTGCGTATTTCATGACGCCATGCATGAGCCATAGGCTGCAATATCTCCATCCCTGCATTAGATGAATTATGGCCCTATCACATATATCAAGGTGCAAATTCGCATCCACAAACTCTAAATGCCAGCACATCGGCTCTTCTTTGACGGAACACCCATAACTGCCAAGCCAGATAGCAAATAATGGATGCATTTCAACAACAATTGTACAATAATTCCTATAACCAGATCATTTGCAAGAGTAAGTAGTCTATTAACTCATGTTTGGTTGGTTGATTTTTGTTTTGTTTTTTAAGGAAATGGTTGTGTCTCAGTTTATTAACTCATCCTGCTTCAGACATCAGGACAAGGCAATTTATTGGGAAGTAATGCAATGCACCACAGGCACAAAAGAGGAGGCTGTTCTCACCATTCCTAGCCAGCCATGTTAGAGGGAGCCTGATACTTTGTTCCCCATTCAAACTGGTAAAAATAGAGCTAAAATAAATTATTTGTTAGGAATAAAATTCTCAGAATTGCCGCAGTCAGCAGAGCCAGGGGATTTGGGGAACTGTAGTCCTAAAAGTAACAAAGTCCAAACACAAAGTCTAAAAACATTATATTGGATTGTAATTCCCAGAATCCCCAGCCTGATTCTGGGAGCTGTAGTCCAAAAAGCAAGTTTCCCAAGCTCTGGGTACAACCATGCTCTCTCAGTTAATAGTCGATCCGGACTTTGAACAGCTAAATGCACTGCAGACGATACTGTGCTTCACTTACAACCATGGCTTTTGTACAAGGAACTGGCACCTGTTGAAATAAAAAAAATTGGCCTTTGGCCCTCCAGAGGATTTAGATTACAGTTCCCATAATCCCTTACTACTAGCTATACAGGCTGAGGCTTCTGGGGATTTATATCACAAAAGCAGTGAACCTGAGTCTGGGTTGTTCCACTTCAGACTCCAGATGTGTGCTTATGTGACTGATGTTTCTTCCAGATTAAAAAAAAGTTTCTGTTGGACAAAAGGGTTGTAGCCTATCCTTCACCTTGATATGCTATGTTTTTTATGGACAGGGGTATTTTTGTAAATAGGAACATTCAGCATTGTGACCCCATATAGCCACTCCTTGTAAACCTCAAATGGTAACAGTCCAGACAGGTTTGCTAATCCCTTGAAAATGAAGCTAGAGAAGTTAATCTTCTGCTCCCAATTTTAGTATGACATCTCCATCCAAAGTCAATACTGCCACATATGGGAAGCAACACATTACAAGGCATCTGATTCCTTGTAACCCATTGGCTGGCATTGTTAGTTAGTTAGTTAGTTATGATGTTGTAAGCTAGATTTTAGCCCTTGTAACTGCTTCCCATTCGTACAGTGCACCCTTGGTATCTGCTGGAGTTTGGTTCCAGGATTCTTCATGGATACCAAAATCCGTGGATGCTCAAGTCCCATTAGTGAAATGGTGCCCCTTAAATAAAATGGCAAAATCAAGTTTGCTTTTGAGATATATATATATATATATATATATATATATATATATATATATTTAAGTATTTTCAAGCCCTGGATGCTTGAATCCGTGGATAAAAAATCCAGATAAGAAGGGCTTACTGTATTTATAATCATGGTACCATTGCGATGATTGTAAATGCCTCAAAACATCACCTTAAAACCCAGCCACCTGCACCAAGTGATGGAGTTCTATGGTGAAGGATAATGCTTCCAGCCCGCTCCTGCAACTGAAAGCCAGTGTCATATCATAAGTGGTGTCCTGTTGTAACACCTTGGTGCACAACTATTTGCTGGCACTCGATGCATTGTCTTCAGTGCCCCACTTGCCAGCCCCTCCAAACTCTGTCCCTCTGGCTGGGTTTTAAGGTGGGTTTCAGGAGTAAGATGAAGAGACAGATTGTAGCCGCAGCATCATGGCTACATGACTGATGCAAGAACCCAACTCTCACCTTTTTGTTGTTCTTGCATCAGGGTGGAATGAAGTTAACATTTCAAAAGCAATATAATACATATGAATAAAGTTACTTCACTGGCATACTAAGTAACACTTCTAGTTACTTGCAACATTACTTTTAGGACCATTTTAGAAGAATTCTAGTGACTTTTAACAGCATTTTCGAGGAAATTTGACATACATTTTTCCAGCATTTCAACCCTAGAGTGTTTCTAGCAGCAAAAAAGAAACAGGAAAATGCAAGGAATAAAGGAACGAAATAGGTTTTTCCCAACTTTCTAAGGGCCTCGGCAGACGGCTAATAGAGCCGTCTTTCGGGCCCAGAAGAGGAGGGGCAGCCGCACGAGCGGTGCCCCTTCCTCTTCCTGAGGTTGCCCTCGGAGTCGCCGGCCGTTCGCACGGCCAGCGCTCCGGGGATGACCTCACGCCGCGGCGACCACATGCGGAGCGGCGTTTGAGTCAGGGAAAGTGCGCCCGCCGCTTTTAGGGCGCACTTTCCCTGAAATCTAAAAGGAGTGCCAATTTGGAGCTCCTTTTAGATTCGCCGGAGGTGCGCCCCGGTGCGGAGGCTGAGCTCCGCCGGCGCTCCGACCCGCGGCGCACAGGAAGCTCCCGTCTGCTTCCCCCCTAAGAAATAACTGTAACTATTTACCACTCAAATACTATGAACAACAGATAGCTTTTTAAAAGGAACTTTCCAAACTTTGAGACCCTATTCTGCAATCCACACCCAAAACAAACTCCTCTTACCTTCCTTAAAGCTGCTTCCTGCACCTGCCTTAGGCATTTATTTCAGTCCAAATCACAGAACAGGGCAGGGCAAGTTAAACATCAACCATGCTCCATTACACTTTCTTTGGACTGCCATTACATCGGCTCAAGCATCACTGTGTTTGCGTACTTCCACCTTCAAAATTATACAATCAGTTTAACAAAGAGGCGTTGAAAGGGAACTTGGAAGGAGACCTCAGCATCCCAAAGGTGCAAAGTAAGAAGCAAACAGCAGCATGTAAGGAGGCCAGTGTCATATTTTTAGGTATCTGGCATTATTCCAGATCCGTATTTGGAAAACTGGTTCATTAAAATGTATGGTGTGTGTGTGTGTGTGTTGAGGAGGGATATGGGAAAAGAATGGAGCAAAAATAAAACTGTTATTCAATTTTAAATCTCCCTGTATAAAAAGCAATAGTCTTTGCTCTCTCGTTTCTGTAGTATTTTCAGATCACGTATACTTCTTATTAATACACATCATTAAAAATTGTACACTCACAGGCAGGGTTTTACTATCCAGCCAGGGATCCAACCTATGTTCTTCCCTGCTCTTCAATTGCCCTGCTCTGGTCTTGCAACTCAGGGCAGCCATGGCTTCCCTGATTGAATCAATAATAATAATAATAATAATAATAATAATAATAATAATAATAATAATAATTTTTTTATTTATAACCCGCCCCTCTGCTCAGCAATCAATCCATCCATATTACGGTCTCTCCCTTTTTCTGTCTTCCACTTTATCGGATATTATTGTTGTTGTTTTTCCAGTGAGTCACATTATCTCATGATATGTTCAAAGTACGGCAGTTTAGTCATCTTTGCTTCTGCGGAGAACCCTGGCTTGACTTGCTCGAAGACCCATTCATTTGCCTTTTTAGCAGTCCCTGGTATCTGGTATCTGTTCCCCTCTAGCTTGCTGCTGCTGTTTGCCCTCAATATATTGTTTCTGATTCATGGTGACCATAAGGTAAAGCTATCAAGTGGTTTTCTTGGCAAGCTTTGTTCAGAGGGGATTTGCCTTTGCCTTCCTCTGAGGCTGAGAATATGACTTGCCAAAGGCAACGCAGTGGCTTTCCATGGCCAAGCAAGGATTTGAACCTTGATCTCTAGAGTCCCAGTGCAACATTCAAGCCACTATGACATGCTGGCTCTCTACACCAGATTTCAAATGAGTTGATTTTCATCCTACCGACATGTCTCTGTGTGTGTGTACTTTTAAGTCACCCATTGACTTATGGTGACCTTATGGATTTAACAGGGTTTTCTTAGACAAGAAATACTCAGAGTTGATTTTAATAGTTCCTTCCTCTGAAATATAGCCCACAGCACCTGGTATTCCTTGGCAGTCTCCCATCCAAGTGCTAACTTCAAAGATCAGATAAGATCTGGTGCCTTTAGGTTTAAGGTATTTAGGTCCTTCCTATCAGCTCACATGCTTTCAAAAATCAAAACTGCCATCTCATTCTGGCCACAACAAGCCACTGGTTTAACTACATTTTGCAAAAGGGAACATTTGGGCAATGTTCCCCCAGCCTGCTGAACTCAAGATGCCTCAGACTACAACTCCCATCATTTAGCAGACTGGCTGGCTGTAATGGAACATGCAGTCCAACAGATCGGAAAGGTTTGGATCTGGAAAGTGCTGCACAATGCTGTCATTCATGCTCTGGCCAACCTGAGATGTGCACTCATTTTGTTTTGCTATCACAAGACATCCAGTATTTTAGATTACTTTTAAAATGTATACATACTTGAAGCAAAGAACTGGGTTCTGATTTCTCCTCTGGCATGAAAATGAAATTTGACAAGTTGCTGCAGACGGTAGTCTAAAACAGTCTACGCACATTAGGAAGTTCTTCCTAAATGTTCAAACTAAACATTAAACATCTTCCTAAACATCAGGAAGAACTTTTTGACTGTAAGCGTTGTTCAACAGTGAAGTAGGGTGGTAGACTCTCCTTCTTTGGAAGTCTTTAAACAGAGGTTGGATGGCTTTAGCTGAATATTCTTGCATGGCAGGGATTTAGACTATACTGTCTTTGTGGTCCCTTCCAACTCTAAGTTCATATTAGTCTACATCAGCATATATGGCACCACCATTCCTTAGAGCAGGCACAAATAGGGGATTGATCCCCCCCCCTAAACCTACCAGGAGCCACAACCTACACCACCAAATTTGCCATCAAACCAATAGCAAGACATCCCACCCACTGTAGTCTTCTTCTGAAACAAAACTGTATTTTCAGGATGATTCCTGAGTGCACAGTTCAGCTTCCAAACAAAGCAAAGCAAAGCAAAGCAGCTTCATTTATATACCGCTTCATACTGCACTATGGGGTGTCTAAGCAGTTTACAACTGTAAGCTCTTTGCCCCCCAACAAGTTGGGTACTCATTTTAGCAACCTCGGAAGGATGCAGGCCTGAGTATATAGAAGGGTAGGCAACCTTTCTGAGCCGGGGGCCGGGTTGCTGTCCCTCAGACAATTGGGGGGTCGAAGCACCAAAAATAAATAAATAAATAAATATTAAAAATAAAAAAATATGCATGCACTCTCTCAGCCCCAGAAAAGCCATGGCAAAACCCCTGTGGAGATTTTGCAAAGAAAACCCCAAGAACAAGTAATAACAACAATAATCAATATCATCATGGTGGGCGGCGGCGGCGGCGGCGGGGAGGCAGCGGCAGTGGCAGAACCAGCCTAGGGCCGGTCCAAAGGCCTCGGGGGGGGGCGCATCTGGCCTCCGGGCCTTGGGTTGCCTACCCCTGCCTCAAACTGCCCCAGTTTGGTAGGGATAATCTCGATTAATCTTCTGTCATCCCACTTTTCAGCTGTTTTTAAACTATCCCTATTTCAATCTCTCCTCCACCTTCTCCTCCCAATTTTTCCCTTTGCCCTCAACTGCAAACTGATCCGTGCTGCAGGATTAACGCAGTCTGATACCGTTTTAACTGCCATGGCTTGATGCTATGGAATTCTAGGATTTGTAATTTTGCAAGCTAGTTAGCCTTCCCTGTCAGAGAGCTCTGGTGCCACAACAAACGACAAGTCCCAGGATTCCATAGGATGGAGCCACGGCATGTCAAACGGCATTAATTCTCCAGTGTGGCATTAACTTGAGTTATAATAATAATAATAATAATAATAATAATAATAAAATTTATTTATAGCCCGCCCCTCTGCTCAGCAATCGGGGCGGGTTACAGCATTTTAAAACATACAGAGTTAAAAACATTCCCTCATCCCAAAATCTCCCCACCCATCCCATTAAAACAAGATTAAACTATAAAGAAATTAAAATGCCGTAATAGAATAAAACCAACAAAACAATAGGGCAACCATAATACAAGGAGTTCAAGGTGCAAAAGTTGTTTGCACTTGCTTAACTCAGAAAGGAGAGGAGAGGAGAGGAGGCAGAATTTTACCCATCCCAGTAGGCTCAGGAACACAGGACCCAGTTTTCATCGGTGAAAGTTTGGAAGGGTATGCCAGTACCGCTACAAATTTGGCAGTGATGTTACGTGCCTCAGAGGCAGGAGGGGGGCTTTATGCCACTCATTTGTTGCCTACCCCTGTGTTACAGCAAGGTGACACATGGAAAAACAGCAATGGGAAGAAGGATAATAATGCATCTTACAGAGAACCCATCTGTTCAAAGGTGGCACAGACAAGCATGGAAGTCAAGATGAGGTTGTAAATCTCATTCCCTGCATAGCTGAATTCAAAGAGTGGATCAACTGTGCCTCAACTGATTGTACGTTCAGAGTAAAAATAAAAGCAGGTTCCTGGAAATCTAGAAACCTTGCAGAAAAGGTCAACACACTTCACCAAAGGCTGCAGCATTTTCTCTACTGCAGGAATTTTAGTTCAGGGTTCGAAGGAATGATGTCTAAGATGAAACATGATAAAGTCATCACAGCTGGAATATTGTATATATGATTCTGGGGCTCTTTCATACCACATACTTATAGCACTATGATTCTACTTTAACAGCCATGGCTGTATCCTATGGAATCCAGGGGACTGTAGTTTGGGAAGGCACTAGACCTCTCTGGCGGAGAATTCCAAATAACTCTCCCTAAGCTGCAAATCCCAAGAGTCCACTGGATGTTGCCATGGTAGTTAAAGTGGAATTATAATGCTACAGTTGTATAGCGTAGAGAGAGGGGTAAAATCTTGTAGGGATGGAAAAGGTGTAGAAAAAGACAACCAATATGAGGAACGGACTAGAGCAATTGCCTTTTTAAAAAGCTTACATCATTTGGCATATATTGCTTTAGGGGGAAAGGGGGAGCAGGATAAAGGTTTATAAAAATACGTAGCAAAAGTAGATACAGAGAAATCTTATTCCCTCCCTCTCTAATAATACTAGAACCCAGGGTCATCCATTGACATTAAATGGTGAGAGATCCAGAACATATAAAGGGGAGGACAGGACTTCTTCACTCAAAGGAATTGTGGAACTCACTGTCATAAGATACAGGCTGCAAATGGCTGGATAAGAACTATTTTTAAAAAAGAAATTCTACTAAAATATGCCATCTTGCCCAATATACTCAGTTTTGTAAAAAAAAAAAAAATCTTAATATTTCACAGATATCTGTGTTGTATGCATACTTTCCCAAAATATATGAAATTTTGCATACATTTTTGAATTGAAGAATTTCATGCAAAGTTTGAGAAGAGGTCCATTTCAAAAGATACCTAAACTTTGGCTCTCACATTGATTAAGAAGTGCAAAATTAAGAAGATTTGTCTTAAAACGAATCTCTTTCACACTACACAATTATAGCACTTTGTTTCCACTTTAACAGCCATGGTTCCGTCCTATGGAATCTTGGACTTTGTAGTTCATGAAACATATATAAAATTCTCGGCCAGTGATCGCTAGTGCCTCATCAATCTACAAATCCCAGGATTCCAGCAATTCAAGCAGAATCTAAGTGCTAGAACTGTGTGGTGGGAAAGCAACATGGGTGACCATGGGCCAGTTGCATTTTCTCTCAACCTAATCTACCTTGCAGGGTTGTTGTGATGATAAAGTGGAGAGCAGGAAGAAAGCCAGAAAAGTGGAATATAAATTTAATTTATAAATAGCTATCACTAGACCGCAGGGAGTTTAAAGGCATAAAGAACTGCAAAAGCCGAACATGAGGGCAATATGAAAGTTTCTCTTTGCAATGGCTTGCTTGCTGAATTCAAGTCATTACTGAATGATGCTGTCACGAAAAGATGAGCATGCAAGTCTACTACGGCCTTAATACAAATCACTGGCCTCCATCCAATTATGATCCCGCTCTTTTAAAAACTAGAGTGAAAACCACTGACTTAACAGGAACTGGCTAAGTCTGCCCTTATGTGTGCAACA
Organism: Phrynosoma platyrhinos; assembly: GCA_020142125.1. Classification (NCBI taxonomy): domain Eukaryota; kingdom Metazoa; phylum Chordata; class Lepidosauria; order Squamata; family Phrynosomatidae; genus Phrynosoma; species Phrynosoma platyrhinos. The sequence continues at coordinate 171,838,368 of JAIPUX010001232.1, read as the reverse complement.
TTGATCCAACGGTTCTGCTCTGGTTGTGACTTAAAAGTTGGGTTTCAGCCAGCCTCACTAAATCAGCAATGATTTAGTGTGGAAAATGCATCTTTCAAAAACACACACACCGAGAAACGTACCAATGATTTTTGCAGGCAACAGTATGGTTAAGGCACATTAAACTGTAATTTACCTGGATTAAGCATCCCTGAATACACAAACCCTCCCGAGAAGTACCCCTACAAATTTACAATAAAAAAAAAAACAAGGGTGCAACAACAAAAGGTATTTGGAAATGTTTTCAAAAAGTGGAGTTATCCAAGGGAATAGATCCCTAACCCTACAAAAAACATATATACTGGTATTCCCAGTATTCAGTGCAGCCTTCCTCAGCCTGGCATTCTTGAGATGTGTTGGCTAACAATACCTATCATCCACATCTTACTGGCTGGGGCATCCTATTGGATGAGGATGAGGATGGCATCTATGGGGATGAGGAGTTGTTACCCAACACTTTCAGAGTACACTACCAAAAAGGGGAAAGCATAGTTGGAGACCTTTGTGCACACTGAATGAATTCATTATGGGATCCCTTATCCAAACCAAAGCCTTAAACATCTCACTACTGCCTTTATCTTTTCCCTTTATATTATTTTTGTACAGCATGACGTCAGTGGAGAAAAGAAACCTCATAACTATGCCACAACACAAAAAGACACAGGACTGGGAAGAGGGAATTAAGGATATCATCATAACTCTCCAGAGATCATGCCCAAGATGCGTACACATATTTACA
>JAIPUX010001232.1:171796936-171809616 GCA_020142125.1 Phrynosoma platyrhinos | reverse complement strand
CCTGGGGGCCGTAGGTTGCCGACCCCTGATCTAGACACTGCAACCTTTATATTAAAGCAGAGCAAGCAAACTGAATGCAAAGAGTGTTTTTTCTCCTTGCTTACATCTCATACCAGTGGTGGTTTCTCCTTAGGATTCGGTAGCTTTTATCTTCTGTTCAAAAGTGGTTCATGCTAGTAACAAAATTACTCGTCTATATGTCTGCTGTCTCATTGTACTTGTGCTGCCAAAATTGGTACTTCTAAACACTTTTTAAAAAAACTTCACAATCATCCATAACTGCATTTAAAGCTTCTGCAAGTTTTTCTTCATTCCCATGTTGCAGTTAATTCCCTTTCCGATGCTCTGTCTCTAATGTATTCCATGTATCCAATGCCCACTCCTCCTCCCAACTTCATATCTTTTCACCTTTTCAGCTGCACAGTATTGAACCATGAGAACATTCTCATATTTCTTGAGCTCTTTCATTTCTCCCTTGCAAATGAATTATCAGTTGATGGACTCTAAATAATTTTAGATGAATGAATCCCCACTTCAGAATTCAATAGCCAACAGTTGTGTTATTGTTGCTTGTTACAGAGAGTGCCAGGGAAATTTAATTTTTACCTTAAACCCCAAATCCAATTTTTATGCTGTTCCATTCCTGAGAAAATAAAGGACTTCTTTTTCGCTTTGACATATTGCTTGTCACTTTTTCTCAGCCAGAAACCCCATGGGCAGAGAAAAGAGCAATGAATATTATTTTCAACTAAACCACAGAGGAACTAAAAGAACTGTCGGGATCAAGACCTCTTGGTAGTTATATAGTTCAACATGATTGATGTTTTGGGGGGTGACATGCCAAAATTTTCAGAGCTTCAGAAGCATTTTCCAATATTTCACCCAGCTTTTTCCAGCTTGTAGAAGTTTGCAGGACAGTTCCCCATCTTTAAAAAAGTATTTAACTGTACAAATAGGAACAAACACTTTTTAAAATGAGAAAAAGTCATACAAACTTATGAAAGCCAGGAGATGGGATAAACAAAGCAGTGTGGCACAGTGGTTTGAGTGTTGGACTGAGGGCCTTTGCAGACTGCCAGAAATAGTGCAAATTGAGTCCACTTTAAGGGTTAGGGTTATTGCTAGGGAATCGTGGGATTTTTTTTTTTCTGAGACATTGAGCCTTCTCTGTCAGAGAGCTCTGGTGCCACAATAAACTACAGTTCCCATGATTCCCTAACCCTAACCCTTAAAGTGGACTCAATTTCTAGAAGTCTGCAAAGGCCCTGAGACTCTGCAGACCCACATGGCCACAAAACCCACTGGGTAACCTTAGTGCAAGTCACATGCTCTCAGCCTCAGGAGAAGGCAATGGCAAACCTCTGAATAAATCTTGGCAAAAAAACAAACAAACCCATGATTAGGGTCAGAAATGACTTGAAGGCACAGAACAACAAAGATTATCACTCTTCCATTGTCCATCTTCCTATCTTAATTTGTCCTTAAATAGGACAAGTATGGCCCTCCAAGTACCGTAATCTGGCATGGTTGGTTAAGTATCTGGCATGAATGGAAATTCCAGTCCTACAACAATGGTGTCATCCCTGAAGAAAAGAGCAAATGTATCTTTGTTGCTCCAGTGTGTATCCATTTAAATGTTTACACATGAATACTGAGACTCATGGGTGTATGATTTACTAGGAGCTTCCTTTTGGTAGCTGTGGAAAGGTGGAATTTATTTATTCTTTCATTTAGCACCATTAGGGTACATCATGCTTTACACACATGGATTGCAATGTTGACAGTTCCCTGCCCTCAAGTTTAGGGACACACAAGAAAATCATGATGGCACTGGGAAGGGGATTGAGTCTAGCAGATGCCTGCTAGTCTCTCCCTCCAAGAGGCCACAGGAGTGGAGTAGAAATCAGTAATTTTTCTATGGACAGCTTCTGGGCCTGGACATGACGGAGCTGTGCCTCCCTCTTCTCCTTCTCTTAGGTCCAATCCATACTGCAGAAATAATCCAGTTTCAGACCACTATAACTGCCCTGGCTCAGTGCTAGGGAATCCTAGGCATTGTCATTTATTGCGGCACCAGAGCTCTCTGTCAGAGGCTAATAAGGGGCTTTACAGACGGTCCCTAAGGGGCGGCTCCGTGCCGCCCCTAGGAGCGCTGGATCGGGGCCGTGGCAACCACATGCTACAGCCCCAATCTGGTTTTTTGCCACTCCAAAAAGAGCTGGCAAATCCTGCTCCTTTTTGGACTGGCAAAAAGAAACCCATACCACCGCGGCTCTTCTGCGCTCCATTGGCGCAGTGTGTCTACACTTTGCACCAAGGGAGCGCCCTGACGCCATGCGCCATGTGGTGGGGCACACGGTGTGATGGCGGCGTTGGGGCGGCATCATGGCGGCTGGCATGCAGTCACCCCACCCCAACTCCACCCCCAGGCTGGCCCTTTTGGCCGGTCTGTACAGGCCCTAAATGTCTCACAAAACTGCTGTTCCTAAAATTCCCTACCATTGAGCCAGGGCAGTTAAAGTGGTCTCAAACTGGATTATTTCTGCAGTGTGGATTGGACCTGAGTCAACAACAGTAGCAGTTGGGACGAAGGGAGGGCCTTTCCTCAACTGCTGGAAATGAAGAGGGATGAGATGAAGGTGACTGCCATCTTTTCTGCCCAGTGGGATGGCTGAGGAAGCACTGAGGCAAGCAGAGGCCTTGGGCAAAGCGCAGGAAAGGCCAGTCTGTCTTGAGCCAGTATCATCCTCTCACCTTTTCAACTGCACAGTATGGAACCATGAGAACATCCTCATACTTCTTGGGCCTTTAATTTTTTTCCCCTTAAAACCAAATGGTCAGTTGATGGACTCTAAATGATTCTAGATCAGGGGTAGGCAACCTTTTTGAGCCGGGGGCCAGGTTGCTGTCCCTCAGACAATTGGGGGGCCTAAGCACCAAAAATAAATAAATAAATAAATAAATAAACTTTTTTAAATTATTATTTTTTTAAAATTAAAAATTAAAAAAAAATATGCATGCACATTCTCTCAGCCCCAGAAAAGCCATGGCAAAACCCCTGTGGAGATTTTGCCAAGAAAAACCCAACAGCAAGTGATAACAACAATAATCAATATCATCATGGTGGGCGGCGGCGGCAGCGGCAGGACCGGCCTGGGGCCAGTCCAAAGGCCTCGGGGGGCCGCATCCGGCCCCCGGGCCTTGGGTTGCCTACCCCTGTTCTAGGTGAATTAATTCAGAATTCAGTAGCCAACAGTTCTGCTATTGTTGCTTGTTACAGAGAGTTCAAGGGAAATCCCAATCCACTTTTTATGCTGTTCTGTTCCTGAGAAAATAAATATTAATTTTTTTAAATTTTTTGCTCCTCAGTACAGATGCTGGAAGAGGAAATCTTCACTCCAGCCCACCTGGGGAACATATAACTGCTGCCTGGCTAGGCTTCCAGCTAGCCTTCCTTTGACAAGCTTCTCCCCTCTCCCTTAACTTGAGATGGACATGCAGATTCTGAAGTTGTTAATGTCCTGTCCTGTCCTGGGTTACCAATTTTGGTATGTGGATGCCCACCACTTCCTTGGGTTCTGCAGGACCACTTTTAAACGAATATTGTAAACACTGTCACAAAAGGTTAAACAATTCACAGATGTATATTAACTTCTTGAAAAACTTTAAAAACTAGCAACAATATTGCATATTCTGAGAATAACCATGGCAACTCTCCTCTGAAGAAACTTGCCAAGAAAACCCCCATGATAGGGGTCGCCATAAATTAGAAATGACTCCAAGGCACTGGATTACCCTGGGCAGGTCACACTCTCTCAGCCTCAGATGGTAAAGTCCCGCTGTATATAGATGGGGATGAGAGAAAGCTCAAGACATTGCAAGAAAGGAAGGTTTTGAAACAGAGTTTGAAGATCTGAAGAAAAGGAGAATTTAGTACCAATGTAGCCGTTCAGAGAAACAATTCTGGAGAAGGCTTCAAAAGAGCATAGGCGAGAATAGATTGCATAAGGGAGCCATTGGGTAGTCAGCTGAGAATGGTGAGATGTGACCTGTTAACTTATGAAGCATTCTCTTTCCCCAGTGATCAGATTCTAGGGATGAAATGGACAGGTTGCCGTGACTTAGCTAACCTACTGGGTGATCCTTTCTTGCTCATCCACTTGGGAATGATGCTGCCGGGCATAAATATGAACTTGCCTTTTACAAGAGGAACAGTCCCTAAGCCCCAAAGTCCCTTATTTTTCTCTCAAGAGCTCCTTAGTCAGGTGTGAAAGGAAGTCAGACATATCCCCCTTACAGCATATAGTTCAACTCTGGAATGTGTCACCAAAAGGGCTAGAATATCAGTGATTTGGGTCCAAAACACACGGCAGAACCACTGCAAGTAGCTGGGCCCTTGAAACAGTTAAAAAATAAAGCACCTTTTTATGCACATGAGTGAGTTTCTCTAAGAATTGTTCTCAGCACAGAAATGAAGCAAATAAATATTAAATAAAATAAAAAAACATCCGGATTAATGCTTTGCATTTTTACTCCATTGTTAAATAACACACAAAATGCTGATTGTAACAGAAACATCTGAAAATTCAGGATTTAATTGTGGCGGAAGAAGAAATGCTATACCTTTACACTTCAGTTCTGGACCTAAGTACTGGGGCACCAACCAATAATAATAATCCAGTTTGAGACCGCTTTAACTGTCCTGGCTCAGTGCTAGAGAATCCTTGGAATTGTAGTTATTTTTGTGGTACCAGAGGTCTCTGACAGGGAAGGCTAAATGTGTCACAAAACTACAATTCTCGGATTTCCTAGCACTGAGCCAGGCCAGTTAAAGCGGTCTCAAACTGGATTATTTCTGCAGTATGTTTTGGACCTTGGTTGGTGCAATTGCTCCAGTACTGAGGTCCAGAACTGAAGTGTAAAGGTATAGCTTATTTTTTCTTCCACCCAAATCAAATCCTGAATCTTCAGATATTTCTGCTACAATCAGCATTTTGTGTGTTATTTAACAATGGAGTAAAAATGCAAAGCATTAATCCGGATGTTTTTTTAAAAATTTTATTTAATATTTATTTATTTGCTTCATTTTTGTGCTGAGAACAATTCTTAGAGAAACTCACTCATGTACATAAAAAGATGCTTTATTTTTTAACTGTTTCAAGGGCCCAGCTACTTGCAGTGGTTCTTATTTTTTCTTCCACCCAAATAATATTTATTTATTTGCTTCATTTCTATGCCGAGAACAATTCTTAGAAAAACTCACTCACGTGCACAAAAAAAGGTGTTTTATTTTTTTAAAATGTTTCCACCTAAAACTGGCTTTAGCCACCAAGTTAGAAGGATGAGGATCTAGGAAATTACTAGCTGATCTGCCTGACTTTTGAGATCAGGGCAGATACTACAAGCTATGATATGGAAGTCCATGGTTAAGCCTCTTGCTAACAATGCTTTGAGTAGTTTAAAAAAACAGCACTGATTAGTCACAAATAAATCCTGCCAGAGTAATCTCACTCCTTGGATAAGGTTATTAGTTTAGTGCCCAACCAGAAGAATGAAGATATAATATCTTGGGCTGAATACAGGATCTTTTTAAAAAATCTAGAATAAGGTATCATCTACTCATGGAAGCAGCTGGGAGGGCTCTTTACATCCATCACATCACAGTTTCTATCATTAAACAGGGTTCCTTAATATTTTCTATAGCATTTTCAGGTGGCTGAAGGACCTACCAAAGGAAGGAAATGGCAAGGAAGTTATGGCATTATATCAGCACCATCACATAGATCAAAATCTAGATCATGGAGAGTGGAAACGTTGTTTGAAAGGATTACAAGGGCCATCTAGTTCAACCTCCTGCCGTAGAGCAATACACAGCTAAAGTGTGCCTGAGAGATGTCCATCCAACATCTGTTTAAAGACTTTCAAAATAGGCTTCCCCAACCCAGGCAGTTCAATAAATAAATCTCTTATAATCAGAATGTTGTTCCTAATGTTGAGATGGAATCTCTTTTCTTGCATACTGGTTTGTGCCCCAGTTTCTGGAATAGAGCGCCAGTGTGGCATAATGGTTTGAGTGCTGGACTATGGAGTTTATCACACAGAATGGATCCTGTGCAGAAACTGGATTTAAACTGAAATAACCCTGCAAAAGCGGGTAGTTTTTCAGATGACATCAGCATTAATGAGAATTAATGCGACATTAACCCAAATGGAAACTACACAAAACCCGCTCCTTTTTACTTTCAGAAAATCTTGAAAGCCAAAAGGGGCATGTTTTGTCTACTTTCCGTTCATGTTAATGTCATTAACCCCGTTGTGTGTGGAAAAACTACCCACTTTTGCGGGGTTTTTATGGTTTTTAAATCCCGTTCCTGCACAGGATTTTTGCAGTTTGCCCCCGTGTGATAAACTGTGACTCTGAAGACTGGAGTTCCAATCCCAGCTCGGCCATGGATGACCTTGGGCAAGTCGCATTCTTTCAACCTCAAGGGATCATAGAATCATAGATTTGGAAGAGACCTCAAAGGCCATCAATCCCAACCTCCTGCCATGCAGGAATACATAATCAAAGCACTCCTGACTGGATGGCAATAGTAAATGCCCTCCGAAGAAACTTGCCAAGAAAACCCTACCTTAGGGTCTCCATAAGTCAGAAACAACTCGAAGGCACACAATAACAACAACAACTCTGAAACAGAAGAAAATAAACTTACTATATTTTTTGCATCCCTTTGAATACTTAAAGATGGCGATCATATCCTCAGAGATAGGATATGGTTTGAGCATTGGATTACCACTCTGGAGGGATTGAATCCCCGCTTAATCATGGAAACCCACTAGGTGACCTTGGGTGAGTCACACTCTCTCAGCCTCAGAAGGAAGCAAAGACAAACCCCCTCTAAACAAATCTTGCCAGGAAAACCCTGTGATAGGTTCGCCTTAAGATAACCATATGTTGGAAACATCTTGAAGTCAGACAACGACAATAATCATATCCTCTCCATTTTCTGTTAACCAAACTAAACATATCCAGCTCTAGAGGTTATTCAGATGGAGAAAATAATCTGGGTTGAATCTTTGTTGTTCAGATGCATTTCAAATGCATTCCATTAAGTTTGAGGGGGGCTGCCAAAAAAACCCCACTTAATCCAGGATAATCGATATCGGGGGTTTCACCGAGTTTTTAAAAAAGATTTGCATTATAGGCAGCGTAAATAACCAATGTGAATATGCCCGGAATAATCCAGGATAAAGCTCTGCATGCCTTGAACATGCTTCGAATACATTTGCACCATCGACGCCTCCTTTATTCATGTGCTGACTTGTGTGAGCAACTGAACTTGCAGAGAGATATGGTTCCATAGTGTGGAAAACAAAACCAGAATGCGTGAATGAAAATATTTGCATCATCGCACTAAAGGGAAAAAAGATGCTTGAACGACCCCTCAGCTGTTTTTCACAGGGCTTGGTTTCCAGATCTTTTACCATTTTGGTTGCTTTCTTCTGGATACCTTTCAGCTTGTCAATATCATCCTTGAACTGTGGTACCCAGAACTGGATACCATGTTCCAGATGAGATTTGATCAAAGCAGAATATATTGTTATTAGATCCCGCAACGTAACTCCTTTATGCCAGCAAATCCTTCAACAAAATCATCTGCAATATTTTGTTTGTAGAGAGATCTTGTAGCACCTTTGAGACTAACTGAAATAAAGAAGTTGGCAGCATTCTTTGAAATCTGCAATATTTTGGTTAGCAAATTGATTAAATGGGGGTATAATAATAATAATAATAATAATAATAATAATAATAATAATAATATTTATACCCCGCCTTTAGCCATAGCCATCAAGGCGGCATACATCTAAAATAAAATACATAAAACAACCCCTCCAAAGCAATATAAACTAACACAATTAACCCCCCATTAAAAATATATTAAGATGTCAGATGGATCCAAAGCTGGTAGTAAAATCAGTCTTAACAGTTTTCAACATTGGCTCCTCCTTAAAGTGCAGGGGAAGTTTTCAGCGAGCTGATTCAGGGCTCAGACTGGGATTAACTACTTTTTATTCTGTTTCCACAGTGACTTAGACAAAGATTTGTGAGAGAGATTTTTCAGGTGACACAAAACTGGAAAGAAAAATGACTATTTCAAATTAGAAGAATAAAAGAAACATAGGGGTTTATCACAGGGGCAGAATCCTGTGCAAAAACAAGATTTAAACTGAAAAAGAATCTGCAAAAACGGATTTTTTTTTCTGACAGTGTTTGAGATTAATGCACACAGAAAGTGGAAAACCCCATAAAAGCGGGTTGATTTTCAGATGACGTTGGGGTTAATGAGCAATAACACAACATTAACCTGGACAGAAAGGAGACAAAATACACTCTCTTTTACTTTCAGGATTTTCTGAAAGTAAAAAGAAGTGCGTTTTGCCGCCTTTCTTTCCAGGTTAATGTTGCGTTATTGCTCATTGTCTGAAAATCAACCCACTTTTGCAGTTTTTTTCCCAGGGTTTTAAATCCTGTTTCTGCATGGGATTTCCAGGGTTTTAAATCCTATTTCTGCATGGGATTTCCAGGGTTTTAAATCCTGTTTCTGCATGAGATTTCCAGGGTTTTAAATCCTGTTTCTGCATGAGATTTCCAGGGTTTTAAACCCTGTTTCTGCACGGGATTTGGAGACTTTGCCTCCAAGTGATAAACTAAGGGCCTTTGCAGACTGCCAGAAATAGTGCACATTAAATTGAGGCACTGCCCTGGCTCAGTGCTAGGGAGTCATGGGAATTGTACCGTATTTTTTTCTGGGACATTGAGCCTTCTCTGTCAGAGAGCTCTGGTGCCACAATAAATTACAGTTCCCATGATTCCCTAGCACTGAGCCAGGGCAGTGCCTCAATTTAATGTGCACTATTTCTGGCAGTCTGCTTAGGCCCTCAGTTGTCAACAGTGAGACATGTACCGCCAGTTCAGGGTGATCAGAGGTCCTCCTTTTCCAGGATATGTCCTACATTTGAACCTTCTGTCCAAGAGGAATTTCAAAATGTACTCTATTTTGAGTATGACTAAGAAGCACTCATTTATATTTATATTAGTGTTTTTGGCTTTTCGCTTCTAATGTCCTACCTTTATCTTGAATGTCCTTCTTTTTGTGGTGCCTCATCCTCCTTTGCGGTTAGGACATCTGGTCACCATGAACCAGTGAAAGACAAACTTGGAAACATGGAACACCAGGGTTTTCATCCTAGCAATAAAAATTATTATCAATACTATTACATTTCATTTATATTCTTTCTGTTCTACAGTAAAAATTACGCTTAGCAGTATCATTACAGTTTCTAACTACTACTAAGGGAATTAATGTTTTTGTATTTATTCCCAATAAAACTTAATACTGCATTTTATATCATTAAAATTACAATAAGCAATAAATACATTAACAGAATCCCTGTAATTATTGATCAACAACAACAGCAATAATGTCTTTTCGCCGACAGGAGAAAACCTTCCTCTTCAGAAACACATTCAAAACAGAAACCTTTCAAAGAATGGCCTGGGGTGCTATATTGTTTTCATGTATTTTATATATTTTTATCTTCTTAAAAGTATTTGATAGTTTGGCATGTAATTTGTTTTAATTATTGGAGTAATTTAATTCTGTTTTATTGTACTATTTTTGTTATGCTTTTAATTGTATTGTTTTTTAATGTTGTAAACCACCCTGAGTCCCAGTCTTGGGAAAAGGGCAGGATTTATTATTATTATTATTATTATTATTATTATTATCCCTCAAAACCAGGACTCACAACTGCATCCCTCTTAAGAAAAATGTCTTTTTTATCTTTGTCTGTGTGGGAGCCAACATTTTTGACAGATATAAAATACGAAACACTGGAGATCGTTGGATTAGATGTCCTACAAGGATGCCTCCAACTTTACAATCCTATGAGCTGGAGAAGCATTCTTCTTCTGGCAGGCCGTTTTTCCATGCGTGACATTTTTGCATTTGCAATAAATGAATGGGTACCGTAGTAAGTGACTGATAAGAGGTTTATTTTAGTATGCTCACATATTGTTTTAGTATTTTACCATTCTATAGTGCTGTGTTTTATCGTCCATTTTCTATTATATACGTTTGATGCTCTGCCCTTTGGTGGGAAGGGTGTTATAAATAAACATCATCATTAGTATTGTTATTGTTATTATCAGCCCAACCTGAAGTGGTTCAGTCCTGGAAGAATTTTACCAGGTGATTCTGCTGAATGCATTTATATAGGATAAAAACAAATAGGTATATTTTCCCCCTTTCTTGACAGGTTCAGAGATAATAATTCTTGCTGCTGTAATTGCATCCTGATCTGAAGTTTGCTGGAGGTGGAGAGTGTTATCCAGGTTGTGGCAAGGAGACCAGAAGATGCTGAGACAGAAATTTATATTACTGAATCCTTGCTGCCCTCTTGTGGGAAAAGGTACTATAGTTCTAGCACTAAGTGGGAATACAATGGGTGTTTGTTGTTGTTGTCGTCTGCCTTCAAGTTATTTTTTATGTATGGCAACCCTAAGATCATGGGGGTTTTTCTTGGCTAAATTTGTTCAGAGGATGTTTGCCAATGCCTTTCCCTGAGGCTGAGAGCATGTGACTCAGCCAATGTCACCTAGTGGGTTTTTATGCTCGAGCGGGGAATCGAACCCTGATCTCCAGAGTCCTAGTCCAAAGCTAATGGGTGTAACTAGAAATAAATCGGCTATTAACATTTCCCATCACTCAGATTATTTATCCTTACACTTTATAAAATGATTTGAATTCATGTTTTTTCCGCCAGAGTGTGCAGGTGCCTCATAAAACTACAAATCCCAGGATTATGTAGGATGGAGTCATGGCAGTTAAAGTGGTGCCAAACTGCATTATTTCAACAGTGCAGATGCAACCAAAGTCTACAAAAGCTTATGCTACCAACCTCTTTCTCTCAAGTCCAACATACAGTGCAGAAATAATCCAGTTTGAGACCGCTTAAACTGCCCCAGCTCAGTGCTAGGGAATTCTGGGAACTGTAGTTTTGTGAGACATTGAACCTTCTCTGTCAGAGAACTCTGGTGCTACAATAAACTACAATTCCCAGGATTATGCAGCACTGAGCCAGGGCAGTTAAAGCGGTCTCAAAGTGAATAATTTCTGCAGTGTGTTTTGGACCAGGGTTACTGTGCCTTTGAAGAGTGTACATGACAGGAAGAAATTGAGTCTGGCCTGGACTAAGAAGGAGAGCCCATGGTCAAGACCTCAGAGGGAGAGAAGAACCACTGGACTTATTCCCCTTCACCTTCCCCATTGCCATTCCCTTCTCCCTTTGTGTCATGTCTTTTTAGACTGTAAGCTTGTGGCTGAAGAGTGGGATATAAATACTCCAAAATAAATAAATAAATAAATAAAACTGGTGAAACTTGTACTGTAACTTTATGGCACTACGAGGAGGAGGATAAATTTGTTCCGTTGCTACTTTTTAGGTGTTAAAATCACTGTGGTGTAAATTAGGGAAGTGAGGGAGAGGTACTGGCACTTTTGGATGTGGTAAATAACGTTCTGGTCCCCACAAAGCTGGTGTTATCCTTCTCTTTTGCTCCTCCCCCCTTCACTCCTTTTCTAATGGTAAAGTCTCCACCGTGAAGACACATTCATGGACGCTCCCATTAAAACTCTGGGGGGGGGATGTCTGAGTATGGGTTGAGAGGCTTTGAAGTCTCTCTTCGGCCATTTTTCATTTCCATCCTCAAATGAAGAAGGCCTGACAAAGTGGTCAAATCTTTGGCAAAAGACCAAATAGAGAAGGCTTGGTTCTCCCATAAAAAGCACTCAGTGTTTCCCAAAAATTGGTCCTCCAGGTGTTTTGGACTTCCACTCTCAGAAGCCCCAGTCAGCTTGGCCAAAAGTCTGGAATTCTGGGAGTTGAATACCAAAACACCTGGAAGACTAAAGTTTGGAAACCATTGGAATACACCAAGGGGACCATTGACTTCAATGGGGCCCAATTTCAGTGGCAAAGAGGCCAACCACCCTTTTTGGAGAAATAGGGGATGTTTAATACTGTTTAATACACAATATATATGTTTAATACATAATACTAGTTGTTTAATACAGATCTTTAATGCGTAATACTAGCAGAAAACCTCCCAGACCTGGAACAACTACTAAGGAAGATCAAGGAAGAAAGTGCGAAAGCAGGTTTACTGTTGAACATAAAGAAAACAAAAATAATGACCACAGAAACCCTACACAAATTTGAATTAGACAATGAAAAAACAAAAATAGTAAAAGAATTCCCATACCTGGGATGAAGCACTGAAAGAAATGGAGGCTACCGTAAAGAAATCAGAAGAAGACAAAGAATGGGGAGGATGGCTATGAAAGAACTAGAAAAGATTCTAAAATGCAAAGATATACAACTCAGCACAAAAGTTAGAATCATACAAGCCATCATATTCCCTATTACCATGTATGGATGTGAGAGCTGGACAGTTAAGGAAGAGGATAGGAAGAAAATCAATGTATTTGAGATCAATGTGGTGCTGGAGAAGAGTGCTGAGGATACCATGGACAACCAAAAAGACAAATAAATGGGCCCTAGAACAGACAAAAGACGTTATCACACGTGGGCCAGAAAGCGAAAATAAAGTGGAAATG
>JAIPUX010001232.1:171761517-171791407 GCA_020142125.1 Phrynosoma platyrhinos | reverse complement strand
AGGAGGAGGAGGGATCGGGCCCCAGGAGGAGCTAGCTCTCAGCCTCAACAGCAGCCCTGCAAGGCTGAGGAGGCTTCCCTGCTGGAAGGCTTGGCCAAACCCGTGTCTGTGTGTGTGTGTGTGTGTGAAAGTGAAAGAGGGAAGGGACCTCCTTTGCCCTTGAGGAGGAGGAGGAGGTCCAGCTGCCCAAGGACAGTGCCAAAGGAGGTCCTAAAAGGCTGGTGCCCACCATTGTGGTTGCAGGGCTCACTTAGGGGTGGATGGAGGGGAGCTGAGACCCCCTGCCCTGGCCAAGGAGGACTGGCTTGACCCTTAGGAAGCCCCCTTGGGATAGGACCTAGAGAGGCCACTGCCCTGGGAAAGCCCAGGAGGACAGACCCCTCTTGCCTGGCTCTGGGCACTGGGCTGGCTTGGCCATGGCTCTGGCCGAGGGCTGCATCTCTCTGCTGGTGATGGCACTGACAGTGATGGGCATCTCCGGTTGCAGGAGGCTGGTTCTCCAGTCCCTGCCCCATCGATCCCAGACCCACGGCTTCTTCTTGGAGCTCACAGGGGCCTTCCAGATCGCCGCCTGCACCCATGAACTTCGCCTCCTGGCAGATCTGCCCCCCAAGCCACACCTGGCCCTGGCCCTCACTTACCTTTTCACAGCCCTCCATGGCTTGACTTTGCTGGGCAGCCTCAACAACCCTTCCAGCAGCTTCCAGCTTTTCTTCAAGGGGAGGCTGACAGCCAAGGCCTGGGGGCTACAGACTGCGGCACAGTTCACCGGAGCCCTCCTGGCTAATATCTACATCAGATTAGTCTGGATATTGGGGATCATACCTGTGCATTCAAGGGCACTGGCCGAAAACTGCACTGGTCCCATCCAGACCACCATAGCAAATGCCTTCGTCCTGGAACTCCTCTTTTCCTTCTTGCTCCATCTGACTTTGCTACAGTTTGAATCCATGAATCACAAGACAAAAAGCCATCTGGTCGCTCTGCTGATCACCGCCTTGGTATACGAAGGTTTGTCGATTTGCTTTTATATTTTCCTTGATACTCTGCCATTTCACCGAAAAGGTCACTCAAGATATCTGACAGTAAGAAGATATACATGAAAAACAAAACATGTAACATCAAAACATAATGAAAAATTTAACAGATATGTCCAGTTAGGCCTTATTTCCTTGAGACACAAACAGGACTTTGGGATGGCAAAAATGGGACGGGGTCATGTAATATTCCATAGTCGTGAAAAAGGAAGACGATAGCAAAAGTTTTATTACATGAACATACTTCAATTATTCTCCAGTGACAGAACTCATACAAAAATTTAGGTAGACATAGAGGGGGACTGTATTTCACAATTGTATACCATGAATATTTCTCTGATAAAGTAATCTTCCGCAGCAAATTTTGGTCCTTCAACACCTTATTATAAAACTTCTCAACTCCATGTCACAATTTTGTTGTTGTTGTTTTTGGGTTGGTTTTTTTTTTGGGGGGTGACAACAACAATATTAAACAGGGATCTTCCACCCATTTTTGCAACGTAACAGAGCATTTTTCTTGAAAATGGGACAAAATTGACATTTGTATTGAAATTGTATGATGGTCTGGAAATACGAAAAAAGGTACTGTCCTTTTTAAAATAATATGTATGGACAGCCTAAGTTAGACCCATTTTAGCCACAGACCACCTCCTATGCCAAAGAACATGCCTTTGCTTGCCAATGGAAAGACAAGTGTGGCAACAAAACTGTCTTAAGAAAGACAGTTCCAGAAAGGGAGGTTTTGACCCTTTCTATTACTTCTGAAGTTGTCTGGAGCCATAAACAAGTTTATGACTTCCAGTTACTGTTTATCTATATTGGACTTTAGTAGAGTACAATACTCCTTCCAGTATCAGAGGCAGTATGCGTCTGTATTATCAGCCGTTGCAGAACATGAGCAAGTGCCATTGCCAGGGTGACCACGCATCCTCCTTTTTCAGGACATGTCCTACATTTCAATCCTCTGCCCAGAAAGAATTCCAAAATGTCCTCCATTTTGAGCATGGCTAAGAAGCAGCCGGTTGTTTAACACGATGTTTGATGTTCTCCTTCAAGAAATAAAACAGTATAGGTAATATAGCTGTAAACAAACCATATGAATTGAATTTCTGTTTCATTGTATTTAGCTTTTATTTTTGTAATGTCCTGCAATTTTCTTGGATGTCTTACATTCTGTGGCATCTTATCCTCCTTTGCACTCGTGTCCCGCTGGGGGGCTTCTGATAGGCCTATGTTTGGGCACTGTGGGAGAAGAATGCTAGATTGTTGTTGTTAGCTGCCTTCAAGTTGATTCGGACTCATGGTGACCCTGTGAATGAGATGTCCTCCTATCTTCTACCTCCCTACGCAGGTCCTGCAGGCTCAGTCCCATGATCTCCCTGATTGAGTCTATCCATCTGGCATGTGGTCATCCTCTCTTTCTTCTTCCTTCCACCTTTCCTAGCATCACTGCATTTTCTGGTGAGTTGTGCCTTCTCATGATGTGGCCAAAGTATGACAGCTTTAGTCATCTTGGCTTCCAGGGAGATTTCTGGCTTAGTCTGTTGTAGGACCCATTTGTTTGTCTTTTTAGCTGTCCATGGTATCCTCAGCACTCTTCTCCAGCACCACATTCTCTCAAATACATTGGTTTTCTTCCTATCTGCTTTTCTTCACAGTCCAGCTCTCGCAGCTGTATATTGTAACAGGGAATACAGTGGCTTGAATGATTCTAACTTTAGTGTTCAGCTGTACATCTTTACACTTTAGGATCTTGTCTACTTCTTTCATAACTGCCCTTCCCATTCCTAATCTTCTTCTGATTTGTTCTGATCAATGTTTGAGCCAAAGTATGGGAAATCTTTTAACTATTTCGATTTCCATGTTATATAGGTCGAATTACTCCTCTGTGGGCATTATTTGTTTTCTTTAAGTTTAACATTAGGCCTGCCTTTGCACCTTCTTTGACTTTCTTTAGTGATTGATTCACTAAATAGTTTTTTGTGGGTTTTTCAGGCTGTGTGGCCATGTTCTAGAAGAGTTTCACTAAATGTTTTCTGTGATGTTTTCTGCTAGTAGTATGTTGTTGTCCGCCTATCTTAGGTTGCTGATAATCCTTCCTCCTATCTTTACTCCTTCTTGTGTGTCTAAGCCTGCTCTTCTAATCTAGAATACTAGATTAGATAGGTGTTGCCTGATCCAGCAGGATTCTTCACTTTCTCAATGTACCCAACAAAACCCCAAGTCCTTGAGCACATCTAAAATAGCTCTGTATTTCAACTGCAGTTCTGCCCCTTCACTTTCAAAGTTTCTGTTTTCAGGGAATGTTTTCTATATCGAACTGTCTGCCAGTAAACCACAGAATGCCTGGCCATTGCAGAGACTGTGGACGAGAATTATGAGATATAACCGCCATTTGTACAGTGGATGGCCAAACCTATTGGGCTTCACTCTTGTTGGTTATGAACCCAGGTGTTGACTTCAACACACCTAGCAGTCCTCAAAGGAAAGATCAATAGTGGTAGGAAAGAATTACAGAGCAGTTTGTTGCCTTTACTAGTGCCCTCTTTTGTTAAGTTCCCAAGAAAATCCATGGTTCCATGGAACTTTGCTTGAAAGCCACTGCTTTAGCCAAACTCTGCATGGCTGACTGAGGGATTCTGGAAGTTTTACTCTTGAAAAAGTAAAATTTCCAAGCTCTAGCTAGCCATATGTTGAGGACATTTGCTGCCTCCATAAAGGCCAGGTGTGGCAATTTTTCCCATTGCGTACATAACCTTTCCTTAGGACAGTGAGATTTTTTTACCTTAAGGGAGGGATGCTGAGTTTTTGCCTGTTTTGCATCATTGGTTGGTGTCGGAAGTATAAAAAGATAACTTTTTCTCTCTCCCTTCAGCCCCACTAATCTCAACTGTTTTTTGTGTTGTAAATTGTATACTTTTTTTTTTGCTTGCTTTTTCTTGGGTTTCACATTCTTCCCATGCCTAGTGGCTTATGTCCCGAACATCTGTGTGTAATATTTTGACTTCAGACTGAGTCTTTCTCGCATTACAAATTTTAACTGAGGAGAGGATAGTCTTTTCTAAGCAAACCCTGAAGTTTGCTTTATATATTTTCTCCAGCCTACTGTGATTATTTTTCCATGCAGGAAAGGCATTGTACATGAATAGGTACAGCTATGACAAAACAGGCCACAGATCTTTTATGCCTTTAGACACAAAGTGGATTCTGTGTGTGGCTTGTTCCTGTCTATGGGAAGCAGAACAGATATAATACAGTCTTACAAGAGAGCTGTTAACACTACACACATGCAAGCATATTTAATTCTGGCATGGCCTACTTCTAAGAGCTTTCTTTTTTTTGTGTGTGAGTGTCTGAATTCTTTTAGTAATAATTGTTACAGATTTGAGTGCTTCTTTGAAACCTCAGTATTTAGTTTAAATGGCTGTTACTGTAAACATAAACAGGAAATAAACATTTTAATTCAGCTGTAGAACCTCAATCAGAAGCAGATCACCCAGTCTGTCTTTATAAAACAACATCCAAGCTATTGGCACAGAGGACTTAATTGCAGAACATTAAACATTAGGAACAAACAAGAGGATAGGTATATTTCTGTCTCTTCAGCAGGGATGTTTAAATAACCTTGGTTAATATCTGCTGATACAAACTGCTGATACAAACATTAAGTATCTTCACATTGTACAGGAGGCAGATGGACATCCTTTGCTGAGGACAACAGTGCACTTTCAGTGCAGGTGG
The DNA here is from genome assembly GCA_020142125.1 of Phrynosoma platyrhinos. Classification (NCBI taxonomy): domain Eukaryota; kingdom Metazoa; phylum Chordata; class Lepidosauria; order Squamata; family Phrynosomatidae; genus Phrynosoma; species Phrynosoma platyrhinos. The sequence goes on along the minus strand of JAIPUX010001232.1, from coordinate 171,786,629 downwards.
CCAGTCTCCTAAGCCATTTATTTTGAAGTCAGAAGCAATTTCAGTTAGATAAGTTTCTGAACCATAAAGACATGAGCAATGAATCATAGAATCATCGAGTTGGAAGAGACCATAAGGGTCATCCAGTCCAACCCCCTGCCATGCAATGGTTTTAAAAGGCTCCAGATTTGACATCAATAAAGTTTTGAATTCTGTAATAATGCTCTGAGAAAATTTGGAGATGAAAAGCTACATGAATGAACCAGCTTCCTGAGAAGTTAAAGCATGGGCTGCATAAGGAAGCTAAGATCCATCTGCTTGAAGAGAACACAAATGCAGACAAGATTATGTTAAGAAATTATAGACATATGCTAAACCTGTGCAGCAGTTCATCTTTTGAATAGGTTGTAGACCACCCTCTCCATAACACAAAGAAATCTGTTTTTCAAAACCAGAATTAGATTTCTAACCACATGCATTTGGGGTTTGTTGTTTTTTTTTTGACAAGCAATGAAGCCCTCAGAAGGTCCCAGGGCAGACCATTCCACCTGTGGATCTGCCAAAGTTGCTCAGCCTTTTGCTTCTCGGGAAGAAAAAAATGTTTGCAGAGGAAAAGCCACTGGGATCCATGCGCAATACTGTAATGAAGTAACCATTATCATCTATTGACTTAATAGCAGAAAGAAAAACTGAACAGGGAAAGTAACATGGAACACCCTTTGGAGTTCTATCTCAAGGTACAAACTGCCGGGAACAAGCTAAAAGACTGTATAAACTTGCTGCTTGGGAATATATCTGCTTAAATTCCAGAAGTTAAGCTATTCTTTGTAGCAAGCAAAGCCCCTGATAGTCAAGTACTGGAAAATCTCCACAAGGCTGACTTATAAAACATGATGAATTGCAGCGGCAGAAAGATTCTGGTGTTCCAAAACAAGAGATTTTAATGAAATGTAATCTCTGTTGTCTCGGTCTGGGCAAATCAGGGGATAGCATTCAGTGGTATGTTTAAGTATGCATTTAAGTAAAAAATAAATAAATAAATTCCATGTTCAATCTTACATCTTGCAGGAGTGAGCTCATATTCTGGGCCAGTCTCTGTTTAGCATTTGAATTTTTTTCATAACTGAGGTCATTAATTTGGCAGAGCATCTGTCCTTTCAATTACAAAACAGAAAAACTCTGTTAATGAGCAAACACATTTCTCATTCCACTGCTGTTGACTTCTTGAAATAGTGTGTCATTAAGCAGCCAAATAAATTCCATGCTGTATTTGTGTTTTTAGAGGCCTGTTGCAGTTTGAAAAACAGCAACTTGAACAAAAAGCAGGCATTACTGAAATAAAAATAAGCTGAAATGAGATCGCTGTTGAATTTGCACTTCTTTGAAATAGCAATATGGAATATGACTCGTGCCTTTTACTCAAAAGAGAAATGCAATGATGCAAGGCAGACTATCTTCAGCTTATCCTGTCAATGAGAGACCTTCAAGTCACTCTTATCATCAACAGCCCTGCCAGGTCTTCCAAACTCGGCCATGACTTCTTCAACTGAGTCTATACATTTGTAATTCGATCTTCCTACTGCCTTCCACCTTATCAAGCATTTTTGCCTTTTCTAGTAAGTCATGGCTTCTCATTACACCTCCAAAGTACGACAACTTCAATTTAGTCATTTTGGCTTCTAGGAAGAGTTCAGGCTTGATTTGCTTTAGGACCCATTCTTTGTCTTTTTAGCAGTCCATGGTATCTGTAGGACTCTTCTTACACACCACATCTCAAACAAGTTGGTTTTCTTGTCAGCTTTCTTCACTGTCCAGCTTTCACAGCTATACATAGAAACTGGAAAAACAAGAGCATGAATAAATCCTAACTTTTAATATTCATATATATATATATCTTGACACATCAGGATTTTGTCTAGTACCTTCTGTCCTGGCTTACAGTGTCACTTCACTGGCATATTTCAGCATTTAATTCCAATCCTCCGGAAGTGCCATTCTCTAGAAAAGTAGATTTTATAAAATCATTTGGTTCTAAAACAGTTTGCTGAGAATCATATAACACTTACCTTTCTTCATATTTTGTTTTATAATCCTAAACATTAACCAAAACATCACTTATCCGGCTCAGAAGGATAACATCAGTGTCCTGTCAGATACGGAAGAAAGTTGCCCATATTGTGCAACCTTGTGTTTCTGCCCATACATTATTTAACAGTGTCCTGAAATTGCTGGTGTTGGAATTGTAAATGGAGGAAGATTGTTAAGGAGTTGAGGCTCCTTCTGACCCAGGGCTCTATACTGAGAAACAAGGTGTCTTCAAGTGGAGGGAAGTGATCCATAAAAGCCCTGAGAGCTTCTCAGAGAACAGACTCCTGCTGGAAGAGGAAATGAACAGTCCAAATTGCAGTGGTATTGTCACTCATTTGAGATGCAAAGATAGTTTCATACTCTCCATAGTTGTACCCTGGACATATTGTCATTTTTTATGCAAGTTTTTCTAACAAAGCATAAGCAGAAAAATGTCATCTCTGAATACAGCTATTTTTCTTCAAGCAGCCACTTTTGCTAAACCATTCATTGTGGCTCAGTTTGCTAGAGGCTTTAGCTTTTAGTTATACAAGGAATATTGCAAAGTGATACTACAGCTTTCCATATCCATAGATTCTGCACCCATAGATTCAATCATCCACAGCTTGAAAATATTCCTTCCCTCCCCCATAAAAATCCAAAAAACAAACTTTGATTTTGCCTTTTTATATAAAGAACACCATTTTACTGGCCCATTTTATATACTGGTACTTGAACATCCTGATTTTGGTGTGTGTGTGTGGGGATCCTGGAACCGAACCCCAGTGGATACCAAGGGCCCATTGTAATCCTGGTCCATTTACTAGAGTCCCGGCTCAAGGACAATTGGAAACAATTTTATGATAGACCAGTTAACAAAAGGGAAAAGGTACTCACATCTGCAAAACTAGCTTCAGAACCTACTAATGCTGGGGCCCAATCTGCTGTCATGAAGTCAATGTCATTCTATAGTTATGCTTAGTATAGAGTTGAACAGTTGCTGCCCTCCAGTTTTTTTTTTAAACTGCAGCTCCCATAATCCTGTCTTCCCCACCCACCATCAAAAAACATTTTAATTGTCCACTCCTGCTTTAGTGGCTTTGAATTATTTGCTTACTATTTATGCGACACTTCACATTCATTATGTCAATAACTTGTCCAACCATCATGTAAGAAAGTCTAGTGTTATTATTCTTATATTATACAAGGGAAGGATGGGGGCCTGACATGGATGTTTTTCTTGGCCTAGGCCATCTAGCAAGTCTATGACTGAGACTGAACCAGAGATGTCACAGCTCTAACTCTTAAGCATTGTTCTCTGCACAAGATGGTATGTGAGCCAAGGAGAATCACTGGAGTTCTGGATGTGGGTGGCCTGAGGACTCCAGTGTCAAATCCCTAATTCCGCCGGGTGGTCTTTGTCAAGACATACGGTAGTTTTCAGGATCAGTTCTTATTTTTAACAAGGGATCAGTATCACCAGACCTCACAGTGATACTGTCAAAGTGAATGCCTCCTATGTACAAGAAGCATCACCATTGATTATTAACCTCTGCAACACGAGCCTCAGGTATGTCACAAAAAACCAAACATTGCTTTTTTTCAAGAGACTGCTGATAGCAGTTTTCCTCACCTTTGGAATCTCTCCCATTTGGATAGTTTTATCAGTTTGCTTTTCAAGAGAGTTTGCTGGTTGTCTACCATATAGATTTCCAAAAGACCCAGTCCTCAACCACACTGCTCAGGTTTTGCAGACTGAGACCTGTGTCTTCCTTGACTGAGCCAATCCACCTGTAACACGGTCTTCATAGTTTCCTACTGCCTTATCCCTTGCCAGGTATCAGTCTTTTCCAGTGAGACCTGCCATCTCATAATATGTCCAGAGCACAATAGCCTGAGTTTAGTCATCTTTGCTTTAAATAAGAATTCAGGTTTGATTGTTCAAAGACCCATTAATTTCTCTTTTTGGCAGCCCACTGTGTCCACAGAGCTTTCCTCCAACACATTTCAAATACATTGGTTTTAATGGCTGCCAGCTTTCTTCACTGTCCAGTTTTCACAACCATATAGAAATCAGAAATACTATGGCCTAGAGCCCTAGATGATTTTGGCTTTGGTATTTAATGATGATCAAGACTTAGAGGAGGACTTTTTTTTTGTCTTCTTGTAGGTGGACACCTCACAGGAGCCATATTTAACCCAGCTCTGGCTTTTTCTATGCATTTAAGTTGCTTCAGTGAAAAATTTTGGAATTACATACTGGTGTATTGGATAGCTCCATGCATAGGTAAGTGCCTTTATACTTTATTTACTGGTATGTGAGGACAAACAGGAGCATGAGTCCTAATCACAAGAATCCAGAGCAATATCCTTGGTTACAGGATAGCTTTGGTGAAGTATAACACCTTCTTAAGAGAACTCTTCTTTCAGCTATTTGATAACACCATGTCTCACACTTCCTTTGAGTGCTCTGTAGCAACTTCAGTGGTCTGCTGTTAGAAGATAATTCTGTTAATTTCAAGTTGGTTATAAAAAGAGGCCGACCTATACACTGCCAGCACTGATAGTAACAGAAGAGGACATTTTAATGAAAATGTTTCAGACTACTTTAAAAAAAATAAGGAAATGAAGAGAGCCAGCTTGGTGTAATGGTTTGAATATTTGGTCAGGACAGTAGGGTTGACATTTTCACCATGATAACCCACTCGGTGACCCTGGGCAGGTCACACTCTCGCAGCCTAAGAGGAAGGAAATGGCAAACCTCTTCTGAATAAATCTTGCCAAGAAAACCTGCAATAGCATTGCCATAAGTGATAGTCAGTTTGAAGGCATATAACAAAAATAATGGGCAGGTTTAGGATTAGCTATAAATGAAGAACAACTACATCAACATTGTTAACTGTGTATGAGTGGGAATAATGTTCAGCAAGTTGCAATCCTTGCTTCTCTGTGAAGTTACTCATTTTAGAGGTATGCAAAGGGATTTTGTAGTACCTTTGAAACTAAGGGCCAAAACAGACCAGCTCTGAAAGAGCCAGGTGGGTGCCGCAGCAACCAAACACTGGCATTTTGCCCACCACAAACCAAACACTCCAGCATTTTGCCACCACAAAAAGTGGCTTTTCTGCCATAGCGGTGGCTTTTGGCACTCCTGCGGCGTACAAACGCTGTGCCATTGTAGCGCTGCAATACTGACTGCCGTGTGGTCAGGCGGGCGGCATGACACTGGCTAGGGGATGCTGTCAGGGCATGCACTGGCCAAACCCCACGCCACCCCAAAGTCGGTTGAAGCTGCCAGTCTGTTTTGCCCTTAACTGAGGTGGCAGTAAGCGATCTAAGGAAGAACAGTCCAGCAACATCTAGAGGGCCAGAATTCCCAACCCTTGATTTTAAACATCACATTTTTTTCCTACTGAAAGCATATTTGATTGGCTTCCAGAATGTATGAATTTTGCTCAGTAAATGCAACATAAACAGCAGCTTAACCACATCTTTTAAGCTATTATATAAATGCCCCAGTGTCAGTGACACTTCCTCTTCCTAATACATTTTATTTTACTAATTTATTACTACTTAAATTGTCCAGTAACTAAAGTTCTCCAAGTCATGTACAAATTAAAAATATAAAACATGAAATACTGATGTAACAATTACAAGAGTAACAAAACCAAAAACAAAACCAGCCACAGGGATAAAACAGTGCATAGATCAAAATTGGGGACAGGCAAATTTGACAGTTACTGTGTGGCGGCAGCAGAAAATGTGCACACCTTTAAGACTGAAATCAAGCCTACACAAAATAGGAAGTGTGATGCTGTGAGGTAGCATGCTATTCCAGCTAACCATTGCCCAATGTGTGGTCTTCAGACACTGCCTTAAATGCCTTTATGTTTTTATCATTGCAGGGTCCGTGTTGGTGGTCATAGCATGGGACGAAATCCTTCCTCTGATACAAAGAGAAGCATAAAATGTAGAGAGGAGTGCTTATTAACAGACTATGAGCGACATTTTGCACAGACAGAAGACAACCTGACACTTATTCTGGAAATCCTAACACAGTTTTATTAAACAGTATTTGATTGTGCCCTTGAACACACAAGACTGACTTTCCCAACCTGAGCCATGGTTTTTAAATTTCAAACACGTGTTAACTTTAAACAAATGGTCTCTCTTTGACCTATCCTCCAAGTCAAGATATCTTAAGGGCAGGGGGTGGGTGGGGATGGAATTAAAGTAACTTCTGGTAAATGAATGCCTTCTTAATTTCATCTTGTGCAATTTAAGCAAGTTTCAATGAATCCATCTCAGGCATTCGGAGAAAGAGCCTGCCTCAAATCATTTCTGCACACCTTTTCTCTCCCATTTCTTTAGTCAAGCCTGCATCTACTATTACAGAAATCCTATTTAAACTGGGCATAGTGGGACTGGGGCATAGAGGACATCTTCCAAAACATTTTCATCACTGAAACAAGGTGAGCATCTGAAGGGGAGAGTACGGAACACCACTGAATGTTTTAACAAGTCCCCTTTCACATAGCTTGGAGCCCATAATTGTAAATTCTGTCTTATCTGTGTGATTAAAATGAAGTCAGTAAAATAAAATACAAGGTTATGGTTTCTAAGCTAATTAATTTAGGGCTCAGAACTAAAAATGCTCAGCTTCCTCCTTTTTGGACTACAGAAGCACCTTGATGCTTCATTTCAGTAGTGTTTTCATAGCACTGTTCTGTTAAAAGTGTCAGTTTCACACATCACATGGAAGAACTTTTGAGGAATCAGAACTGTAAACTGTTGTCACTTAAACTTTGCCACTCCTCCTAAGGCTTCAGTTTACAACAGCAGAAGGCTTTCGCTAAGGATTAGAGAGACCAGCTAAGGGCAAAGTTCAGTTCTTTACTGCACAGTATTACTAACCTTAAAAATAAGCCCTGCAGAATTACACAGTGCTTCTTGTCCACCAATATTTTAACATACACTTTTAACAAAAGTAGTGTGGATGTTTAATATGTCAGTTTCTAGATATCATAGCTGACATTTCAAACCAGTCTGGGATAAAGCTATAATGTCATTTTTAAAGTGCTTTGGTGGGTTGTGAATAGATAAAAAATGTAATCTTTTTTTGACATGAATCTTTCCAGGTTACCTCATTCTAAATTTTTGTACTCACTTCAGACCAGAGGATGAAGGGAGAGGAAGAGAATGGAAAAGGGGGCATGTTTTTCTCGTACTGCCAGCACAGATCATCTTCTGAAAACTGCTGAAAGGAAAATGTTTGCTCTAGAATAAATGTTAATTAAATACTGGCACAAGATATATGGCAGTAACAAAAAAACCCCAGTGTTTGCTAACTTCAATTGTGTTCTGGAATTTTGTGCAAATATCACTAAAGGGCTTTTACTGAAGCACAAAATTTTGGCAGCCTTTGTGAAACCCATTAATGGCTATGACATGTCCAGACATCATTTGCAACTCATTTCATCAAATCAATAGAAAAGGGTCATTACAGTATTGTTTTTCTTAAACTGTGAGCTACTTAAATTCCAATTTTTTGGGGGAAAAGCAGGATATAAATAAATATAATAATCCCATGAAGTAGAATTTGTCCTTTTTTACTCCAAAATCAGTCATTAGGCTTATTCTGTGTTGTACTTTTAGCTCTTGTTTGATTTTGTGCCACATGAACAACAGTTATTTTAATGTGGCACATGAAATTAAGGAGCAACAAACTGTTTTTCTAAACAGATGTCAGCAAATGTCTGGGACAAACATTACTTGCTTCTTCCAGATATCCTGACCATGCTAACAGCATTGTGCCACTCCCTTTATGAGTGAGGAAGCTGAAATAATTTGACTAGCATGTGGGTAGGAATTGAAGGTTGTGCAGTACAGAAATATTGGCTGGAGAATGAACTAAGATTCAGTATGCAACGGCAACATATGCAAAATGTTGATGCCACTTTGAAATTATCGGAAACGTGTATATTTTCTTCCTTTTTCAAATAATGTGTTTAATTCCTCCCCTTGTATGTTTCCTTCTAGTCTTTCAAATTTCACCCCAACGTTCTCACTTTCACCTATTTCATAGGGCAGATCCAACTTAAGCTAATCACGCTTTAATTCCACTGAAGTCAAGTATCAACTTAACAAAGAACCAAAACACACTGCAGAAATAATCTGGTTTGACACTGCTTTAACTGCCCTGGGTCAGCACTATGGAATCCTGGGAATTGTAGTTTATTGTGGCACCAGAGCTCTGACAGAGAAGGCTAAATGTCTCACAAAACTCTGTACCGAGAATTCCCTAGCATTGAGCCAGGGCAGCTAAAGCAGTGTCAAACTAGATTATTTCTCCAGTGTGTTTTGGCCCAAAGTCAGTCTTAAGTACCACTGATTTCACTAGGACTGAAGTATGACTGACCTGACCTCTTACAGAGAGAAATCTACCTGATCTGAAATTGATAGCTGCTATTTGGGATGCAGACAGTCAAGAAACATTATCTAAAAAACAGGAGTAAGGAAGTTCTAGTCCCAAAATAATTAAGCTTTTGTAAAAGCTTCTACTGGCATCAACAGAAGATTTTAAAAACTGTAATTGGCACATTAGAGCGATTATTTGTTTCTGTGTATGTGTGTGGAGATTTCACAGCTAGAGAGGAAAGGGTTAACCCTTCCTGCATAATGCAGCTCTTCTGAAATTTGAGAGAGAGGAATGAAGTATGTGTTATGTGTAAGATGTAGCACGCCTCACTGGCACAAGTGTCCTCTCACATTTCTCTGGGGGTGGGATGGGGTAGAGGTTTCCCATTTACACCATACAATATATAAGACAGCTCTGAATATGGGAGGCTGCACAGCCACTACAGGTCAAGTAAAGCTTAAGTTTAAAAAGTTAATTCTGGTTAAAATCTAAATACCATAGGCTTATAAGAAATAAGAAGTGAATTTAAAATAGAATTAAGCTGTTACAATGGGAAAAGAAACTGCCAACCAAAGGAATTCTGTTGTTGTTGTGTGCCTTCAAATCATCAAGTCAATTGCTCCTCTTCATCCTGGAGAGAAGTGACAAGTGGGGTGCAACAGGGTTCTGTCCTGGGCCCAGTGCTTTTCAACATCTTTATCAGTTACTTGGATGAAAGAATAGGGGGCATACTTACCAAATTTGCAGATGACATCAATTAGGAGGAGTAGCTAATACCCCAGAGGACAGGATCAAAATTCAAGACCTGAATAGATTAGAAAGCTGGGCCAAAGCTAACAAAATGAATTTCAACAGGGAGAAATGTAAGGTACTGCACTTAGGGCGGAAAAATGAAAAGTACAGATATACGATGGGGAACACCTGGCTGAATGAGACTACGTGTGAAAGGGATCTAGGAGTCCTAGTAGACCACAAGTTGAACATGAGTCAACAGTGCGATGCAGTGGCTAAAAAGGCCAATGCAATTTTAGGCTGCATCAGTAGAAGTATAGTGTCTAGATCAAGGGAAGTAATAGTGCCACTCTATTCTGCTTTGGTCAGGCCTCACCTGGAATACTGTGTCCAGTTCTGGGCACCACAATTCAAAAAGGATGTTGAAAAACTGGAGCGTGTCCAGAGGAGGGTGACCAAAATGATGAAGGGTCTAGAAACCATGCTTTATGAGGAAAGGCTTAGGGAGCTGGGTATGTTTAGCCTGGAGAAGATAAGGTTAAGATAGCCCTGTTTTAAGTATTTGACAGGGTGTCACACTGAGGATGGAGCAAGCTTGTTTTCTGCTGCTCTAGAGACTAGAATACAGAACAATGGATGCAACCTGTAGGAAAAGAGATTCCACCTCAACATTAGGAGGAACTTCCTGACAATAAGAGCTGTTTGGCAGTGGAACACACTCCCTCGGCATGTGGTGGAGTCTCCTTCCTTGGAGGTCTTTAAACAGAGGTTGGATGTCCATCTGTTGGGGATGCTTTGATTGTGATTTCCTGCATGGCAGGGGATTGTACTGGATGACCCTTGTGGTCTCTTCCAACTCTTATGATTCTATAATTCCCAACTTAACTGCAACCCTAAGGCAGTTAAAATCCTATCATAGGATTTTCTTGGCAAGATTATTCAGAGGTTTGCCATTGCCTTCCTGAGGCTGAGAGTGTGACTTGCCCAAGGCCACTCAATGGGTTTCCATGGCCAAGTCAGGATTCGAACTCTGGTTTCCAAAGTCCTAGTCCAATGCTCAAACCACTACATTACACTGGCTTTCTATTGACGTTCAAATTTTCTATTTGGTTTGGGATTGGGATTTCTCTCTTCCTGTCTCTTTTTCATAGGATGGAATTCACACCTGTGCATGTCAGGAGCCCTGATGTTCATGTTCTGTACACCACAGAATACCAAAATGTACAAATTAGGCAGGTAACGGCTTCCCCTTTTTAAAAAACAAACAAACCTGAAGTCTTTTTGGTTGCTTGTAAGCTAACACAAAGAGTGGTCAAAACAAATATGAAGTCTCCTAAATGGGGTCAGGCAGGCTAAGCAGAAGCAGAAAAAGGATTAAGATGTAGGTTTAAAACTATCCTCTTCCCACTCAGGAGTGATGATTCTGCTGGCTGGATTGTTTGGAGAATGGTACCTGCCACTGGAGAGCCAACGTGGTATAGTGCTTTATGTACTCCATAATGTATGATTATGGAGGCCAGAGTCCAAATCCCAGTTCAGCCCTGGAGACCCACTAGGCCACCTTGGTTGAGTCACACTCTCTCAGCCTCAGAGGAAGGCAAAGGCAACCCCCCTCTGAACAAGGCCTGCCAAGAAAACTCTTTTGATAGGTTCACTCAGAGTCAGCATAAGTTGGAAAGGATCTGAAGGCACACAGCAACAACCTGCCAATGAAAGGGGACCCAAGAGTTAGGTTACATCCTTTCTTTGCATTACAACTCTTCTGTGGCTATGAAAGAAAGAGAAATTACTGCCCCTTTTCAGCCTTTCAATGTTTACCTTTCAGGTAATCATTTGCAAAAGATAGCCGATAGACAGAAAAAGCAAACAAACACTCTCTTCCCACTGACTTAATCCCAAAATACCACTAGAAAAGAGAACTAGACGGACCTTGAATAAAAAAACAAAGTTCTCTATGGCCACAGAAATGAAGTTCCCAACCACATTAACAAAACCAAAAGCTGCCGGATACAAAAATTATATTTATTGAGCCATTTTGTTTTTATTTATAACAAAGACACAAGAAGATTCTTCTCTGTGGGGCAGCTGTCCTCCCTACCCCACAAGGGTTCTGACAGAAGAAACACACAATGGATTGAGTCAAAAATACTTCTGCCCACTTTTCGCTAATCCCACAATCATGTTCTTGTTATATTCGAACTGCTGTGGATAAATGGGCACAAAAATATGGGAGAAATTCTAGGACAATCTAGAATTCTGGTCTAAGTACAAGTGGTATTTTTTACTCTCTGGCTATGAAGGCTTTCCAATAAGCCATGATTAGTTGATTCAAATTCAAAGTATATTTTTCCTGTCTCTCATATATATATATATGTATTTCATACCATTTATATAGACAGAGAGAAAGAGGGAGAGTGTATGTGCGCGCACGCATGTATGAATATAAAAAAGTAACTCCACAGCATCAAATTCATTTTACACGCATCTATAAAAGCATTTACAGACCTAAATCTCCCATGTTTAGGCCATTAATACAGAAAGGGCAATTCCTGCTGCAACGTCTTCTAGCTTGGAGGGCTTGGCCTGGTCTGGAAATGTCAAGAGGAGAATCTAAAAGATAGAAGAGATTGTGTTTCAGTTGTGGAGACTCCTGCTTGTTTTACCAAAAGAGCACAAGGCAGTACACAACAAGGCAAGGCTTCCACCATACGCCAGGGGATGTGTTGGCATGGTTTCCTGAAATAACTTTTTTTTCTAATGGGAACTGGAAAACTCAAATTCCGTGCACAGAAAGCTTATAAACTAAGCTAAGCTGTGCAAATCTGCCCCCCCCCCATGTTTGGTCTGAGAAAACTTTCTAATACTTAGCAAGGAGAAGCCAAGGAGCAAAAATCAAGAAGAGAGGTATAATCTTGGTGGGGAAAAAAGAAAGGAACATGGGCATAGACAAGACAGGGACATGTTGCTATGAACAACATGCTACTACTGGCAACTAGAGACATTTTTGCACTAGATTTTCTTGCTTGCATATCTCAATTTATTTATATTTTCTAAAGAAAACTGAGTAGCTCTTTCCCAGAGCTTGGGAAAGTTAGCTGGCAAGATTTTAGGTCCCAGAATTCCCCAGACAGCATGTGCCGTGGTTTGGGGAGGATTCCTAGATCTAAAATCCAATCCCCTAATTTTTCTAAGCCTTGCTCTATTTTCAGCAGGATTTCACAGCCCTCACAGTTTCTAAATAAGTATTTGAGAAAGTTCTCTGTCCTATAGCGCACACTATTTTGAGAAGCTAGGGCAGCAGGCTGCTGGATACACACTTTTAATCTGTCTTTTTTTCACTTGTTAAATTGTTTTGTATGATTTTAACTTTTTAAAAATCATTTTTATTACTTGTAGTTTTAGATTAGGTTGGTTTTACTGGATACTGCCCTGAGATTTCCAAATAATGGGCAGGATATGAAGATTTAAATAAATGAATGAAATTTACACATACATTTACTCGTATTAGCATATTGTTTAAATCAGGGATGGGAAATAATATAGACCTCCAGATCCTGTAGGGCATAGGCTATATCTGCACTGCAAAATTAATCCAGTTTGACACCATTTTAACTGCCATGGCTCAATGCTATGGAATTCTGGGATTTATAGTTTTGTGAGATAGTTATGTTTCTGTGTCAAAGAGCGCTGGTGCAACAACAAACTACAAACCCCAGGATTCCAAAGGATGGAGCCATGAGAGTTAAAGTGGTGTCAAACTGCATGAAGTGTGGAAGCAGCTTGTAACTCCTAGTAGGCCTAGTCAACATAGACAGGGTGAGGAATGCTGGGAGCTATAATCCAACAACATCTGGACTGTTTCACAATTCCAACCTCTCATTTAAAGCATTACAGGAGAAAGGGAATCTTCTCCTCCACAAGTGCCTTGCAAGTTTCTATTTTCCTTACCACCAGTTCAAAGTCCCAAAGAAAGTATGTGTGTACATGCAAGGCCAAAACAAACAAACAAACAAAAGCCAGATACCAGCCAAGGAAAACGCATGCATGGAACAGCTAACAAAACAGCAAACCACACAAACACCATCAAAGATAAAACCAGTGCCAACACAAAATCACAGAATTGGATGTTTTGACCAAACAAGGTGTCACTGTTAGCAGGGTAGGAAACATGATGGGAACATCATGTTTATCCCATATCTTCCTCAAGGAACTCAAGGTTCCCTTTGCCCCATTTTCATCTTCCTTTGGTGGCTTAGCTGAAGAAAGAGTAACTGGCTCAAGCTCAACCAGTGGGTTTCACAGCTCATGGGTCTTTCACTTTATTTTAATTTTTTTTAATGCCATACTGTATTTTAATTTTTGCATTGTAGTGTACAAAGCTGTCTTTTGATTATTCGTAATAAACAAAATAAACATCTCATAAAAGAAAGGCCTAACATCCTCAGGAACCTGAATTCTAAGATACTGTACTCCAAACACTGTTGTTATTGTACAGAAAGCAATTCCTGTAATTTATAGGGAGGCTATAATTCATATGAGGTAACATTCAGCACTTCCAAACCTTTTTAAAAAATTTATTCTGAATATTAATAATAAAATAATAACAACATTTATTTATATACCGCCCTTTGGAAAACCAATCAGGGCAGTTAACACATTAAAACATCACACAAAGTAAAACAGTATACTCCCCAGCCCTTAAAAAGTTATTAAATCAAGTTACAGAATTAAAACAACAGTTAAAATACTAATAAAACACATACATATATGGCAATCATGGGGCTCACCTGAAGGAGGGGGAATTCCCGAGGCAGAGTTCCCGAGGCTGGGATAATCTATTCTGGAAAGGCCTGCCGGAAGAGATCCGTCTTGACAGCTTTTTTAAAGCTGTCCAAGGATGTCAGTTGACGGATCTTGTCCGGCAGGTCGTTCCATAGTCTGGGGGCGACAACAGAAAAAGCCCTCCGGGAGGTAGCCGAAGACCTCGACTTTTGAGTTGTAGCAAATTCCTCTCAGAGGACCGGAGTGCGTGGGGAGGATTATAGGGGAGGAGGCGGTCCTTGAGATAGCTTGGACCCAAGCCATTTAGGGCTTTACATTTAGGTATAAAGACTTAATTTTACCAACACCTTACTACTGAACTAACTATTACTAAACTAAAACTATTTGCAAATGAGTGAAGGAAGGGGGGAATTAAACTAAATTCACCATTTTTCTCCTAAAGAAAGTTAACAAATTAGAAGGCTGAGGGAAACCAAGCTATCTTACTGGGAAAGAAGAGCAAATTGAGAATGAGTCTTACAGGTGCTTGCATCCTCCTCAGTGGTCAACGTCTGCATCTTCGAACTGCCCAGCAACTGCAGGGGCTGTGTCCACCTCCATTCCATCTGGAAGTAAAAAGCAGCAACAGACTGAGAAATTTGGGGACATTATGTGATCCACAGAGCACGTGGGGCCCTCTGCTGACCAAAGAAGGTTGATGTATCATGAAGTTATAGAACTAGATGGGCCAAAATGGGACACTATCCATCCTCTGTACCTCCAACTGATGATGGTGTACAGCACCATGCCATAGACTGATTCAAGAAATCTTAAGTTGCAGACAGCAGAAGTAACGGGGTATTGACACAGCAAAGTGCCAAAGATGAATAAGCTTCATTCTTCTAAAATTTCATCTGATTTTGAACTAAGCTCAGAGAATTCAGAAGAACCACTTTGAACCAGCAATCATTTTTCCCTGTCAGCTTGAAATCACATAACACACACCAGGAATCAGTACTATATTTGTGTCCATTGTCTGTAACAGTTTATTTTTTGTCTTAGAAGCTCTCAAGGAATTGTTAACAGATTGTGCAGGGATGAGCCTCATTATTACTGCTTCAGCTGATATTGGCGAAATCCGGAATTTGGAAAACTGACTTCACTGGACTACAGCACCCAAAATTCTGCAAGCAGTGTAGCTGAGGGGGTATGCGAGCTGGAGAATGGTGGGCATGGTAGTCCAAACCAGGGATCTGGGAAGATGCTTTCTGATCCCACTCATGATGCTTGAGTAGCAGGGTCAAATGCTATTCCTAGCAAAACACAGGGGAAGACAGCCATGCCTGATTAAAAGCTCCACAAACTACTTAGTGTATAGAATTCAGAGACATAGGCGTGTCAGTGGAGTGAGTCTGCAAAGGGATCTTGTAGCACCTTTGTGACTAAGTGGGTGAAAGATGTTGTAACATGGGCTTTCGTAGACTTGGTCTACTTCCTCAGGAAGTAGACCAAGAGCCTAAGCAGACTGCCAGAAATAGTGCACATTAAATTGAGGCACTGCCCTGGCTCAGTGCTAAGGAATCATGGGAACTGTAATTTATTGTGGCACCAGAGCTCTCTGACAGAGAAGGCTCAATGTCTCAGAAAAAAATGCACTTCCCATGACTCCCTAGCACTGAGCCAGGGCAGTGCCTTAATTTAAAGTGCACTATTTCTGGCAGTCTGCTTAGGCCCCAAGTCTATGAAAGCTTAGGCTACAACATTTTTCATCAAATTAGTCTCAAAGGTGCTACAAGATTCCTTTGCATACTTTATTATATGACAAGTTTCACTGTATTAGCTACTCTGACAGATGTTATTTTACTTTGACACCATGATTTAGGGAGAGAAATGTGTTGTACTTCAGACTGAACATGCAACTGTGGCAAAATGAACACTTGCCTTCAAAGTCTCTAACCGAGTCTTCTGTCCGTACCCCAGCCATGTGGTACTGTGTGCTTATCGATTGTGCCAACATGCCTTCCAGTCTCTCCAAGGTAGCCTGACCCTCAGCAGTTAAATGTGACAAGCCTTCTTCATATGTGTAGAACGAGGGGATGTCACCCTGACCTATTTCTGAAAAAAACAAAAAACAAGCAAATAGCTTAGCCAGAGCTTGGAAACATTACTTTTGGACTACGACTTCCACATATGTACACTGGGTACTGTTTTAAGCTCTTCTTTTAGTCTGGTGACTGATAACATCGTCTGAACAAAACAGCAGGAGATTTTATGGGTTTGATCCCAGATACCAGACCAATATCTATGATGGAAGTCTAAAAAGAGATCAACACAATTCACATTAAGCTGATATTGCACTACACTAAATTGCTAGTTTTCCGTTGAAAACAAGAAACTGCATTTTAGTGTCAGATGTACTGATGAATCATAGAGCAATTCAACTAAGTTTTTTTTTTTTAAAAAATCATGTATCAAGTCAACTCTGGTATAAGAGTTAACAAGCTTTAAACTCCCAGTTTAGACATCTAAATAAGTATTCTGAGCTGCTCAAAAATGCTACAAAAACCCAGTTTAAGAACTGCCTCATTGAGTCAGCTCATCTTGACTCAAACTGATCTGACTCAAACTCATTTTGTCCAGTGTCCTATCTCCGAGAACAGCACTGAATGCAATAATCACATCCATTTGCTCTGGGCATCTAGACACAGAAACATATTGATGTTTAATTACAAAAGTACCATCAAGATTTCCACGACTGTTATACTACCCTGCATATATTTAATCTCATATCAGGATTTTTAAAAGTCTGGTAAGTACTTGGATGGGGGACCACCAAGGAACACCACTGGACAGCCTCTCCCATGAGCCAGAGTTTGCAATAACAGGTGAGATGATGGGCTGCTGATTCAACTCAGCATAAGGCATATTTCTGTGGAGGATTTTTTTTATTTCTATGCACTGGTAGACTCAGCTATTTCCATGCATTTTTCTTAACCTTTTGGGCAGTCTATGTTTGAATGGACACCACACAGACACATAGGCATAAAGTATGCCCTCGTCCACTTAGACTATTGGTATTTGGATTGTGGCCTACTGAGGGTCAAAGATAAACTGCTGACAATTCAGGAAATTCACTGTAACAAAGTGCCACTAACCATGGGCCTCCACATCATACTCCTCGCCATCATAATCATTGTCAGAGTCTTCATCTTCTGGGTCAGGGTGCAGGGCTTGACATTCGCACATGGCAGAGAACATGGCCTCCACTAAGGAAAACATAAAGCACATCATGAGTTCAGTGGCTGTTAAATCAAATAACAAACAGGATGGCCAGATGAAGGCCATTTATTCCAAGTCTGTCCATGTCTTACTCTGGTACTTTTAGCAGTTCTAAGCAACATTTCCTACATGGCCTCCTCCAGAAGTACTGAACTACAGCTCCCACACCCTGCCAGTACAGAGGTGAGAGAATTTGCAGTCCAAAACCTCTGAAATGTGCTGATTTGGGGAATGATAACCTTATGCAAACGTTTCTCTCAATTTTTTAAGTGAAGATGCCATGGGACTGAACAAACTGATGAAGACACAGAAGAAGTGGTATTACTGTCATTATCATTCTGCCTTTCTCCCAAAATTGGCACTCAAGGTGGTTACAGGTGACCTTCAAGTGGGACGAACTACTCAGGATTTATTTTTTGTTGAGATGCTACGAAGGTAAGGGGCCTCATTCAGGAAAGGGGGATTGTAGTCAATGCCTATGCCATGTTTAACACTTTTCTCACAAAGCAAGTCCATGGCAGCAGATCTAGTCCCATTCCACCCCTCTGAACATGCAGCCAATGTTAATTCCCAGCCACCTATTCTTTCAAGCCATGGAAGAATGCTGAGTATTCAGTCAGTACTTTGACAATGGTGGGACAATGAAGAGCTTTATGAACATTGCAATCATAAAGCCAATGTCCTCTGGGTCTGACATAGAGGAAGTGGCAAGTCCCTTGACTCTCTTGTCATGGTTGCAGTTGGGAATGATGGCAAAATAGCCCCTGGTGCTCTGGAGGAGGGCACAAGAACGGTTGGAAGGGCTCCCATTTTTCTCCCACCAGTGGGAGCAATATATTTCAGGAAGACATTGGAGAGGACCTCCACAGTTTTACCTTTTTAATCCATTTCAACTTGATAACTTGTTTAATCTGCTTTTAGTCTGCTTAAATCATTGTCTTAAATCTGGAATTGTTTTAAACTGTTTAAATTGTCATCTGCCCCCCACTTTACACTGCCATGAGATCCCATAATATAGTGTGGAATACAAGTATTTTAATAAAGAACAAAATCAGTCGATGCACTCATCCTAGATTAAACATATTTCATCAAGTTGATGACCTATCTATAAGTCAAGCCAGGCAATATGGATCTGCTCTACAAGCAGCAAACACCATTCATTGCCAACACAAGCCTATCACAGTCATCAATCCATGCCTCCAAAGTATCGCCACAGCTCTATAATCTGTGGTTCCCTAGTGAAACTCAGCATTGGAATATTTCCTTTTTGCTTCTCAAAATTTGGTTGTCTGGCTCACAGCTTGCAAAACAGTTTCTGAAATCAGAGCAGCTGAGTCAAGAACAGCAATGACAAGCAGGTTTATTACAGGCCACCTGGACCCAGGCAACTGGTTCACTTTGATGGGTAACAAACCGCCACCATGACATCTGAACAGATCCAAGCCAATAAAAACAAGAAAAAAGACAAGGAGACAGAACGAGACAAATGTAGGTAAAGAGCAGGACAGACTTAAATCTGATGATGCAACTCATCTTATTGATGGACTCTTAGCTAAGCTTCCAATGAAAAGCAGCGTCCAGAGATGGGGTTCACCTGTTATTTTAACTAAAAAAATATTTTACCAGCGTGTTTGGCATCTATAAAGGCAGGGGTTATGTAAGAATCCCAGGGGACAAAAGACCCAAGTTAGTCCTCTTATACACACACACGAGAGAGAGAGAGAGACACCAGTGGCAAAGAGTTATTTTTTTAACCATAAGCAATGATCGTTACAGTATCTATAGATACATTTCCAAGGAGAATCCAAATATGCAGAGTCCTGTGTTGGTCCATAATAGCAAACCAATTCTAGCACTTTCCATCTCTATCAGAAGCAGATATTTTTGATAGGCTAATGGGTCTTATGTGCCCACTCAAGATCAAGCCAACCCCAAATAACTTATATAGTCATACCTCACAATAATTTACAAGAAAACCCACTCCACCCACAGCTACTGTGCAGACTTTAGCTAACCTTAGAGGGAGCAGGGAAGCCTGAGGGGGTGGCAGATGAAATCGTCTTCCCTGCTTATCAAAGCAGCCTTAGTACTTTATCCCCGCAAGTCCCAGCTCCACTACAGCACCAAGACATGACTCCCTCCCTATTTTCACAAAGGGTAAATCCCTAACTTAAATGCATGCAATTCTAGTTCTTTAAGACTCAACTCACATGTTTCATTCTACTTACAGGCTGATTTGTCACTAGGTACGAATCTAAACTCGGAAATGGGCTCAAACTCATTGTCGCTGTCTTCCTCGTCCTCATCCTCATCCTCTTTTTCTCCCATGGGAGCGTCCTTGGATTCATCAGCTAAGGAATCAAAATGCTGTTGTGACATCAAGCTCCCCAATGATCTACATCAGGAATGGAGAAACTACAACCCATGGTCTGCATATGGCCCCTGGACCTCACTTTTGAAGACCCTGGACCTCACTTTTGAAGCCCCCTCAAGTTTTAAAAGAATAAAAGCAATTAAATTTTTAGGGGACTTTTACCCAGAGACCAAGCAGAAAGCCCACCCCATAGCATGAAAAGAACAAACATCACTTTTACTCCATATACCCAATCCCTCCAGAACTCCCCTATCACCAGTTTTGTTGCAATCCTTCTCAAAATGGCACTGAGAAGTGATGTCACTTCTGGCTATCATTTTGAGAGAGACTGCAGACAAAAATGGAGGACTTTGGGCATACTGGGATGGGGGAATAGTTGCTCCCGGTCTTTGTGAACATTTCACACAATGTGAAGTCGAAGGCTTTCACGGCCAGCATCCATAAGTTTTTGTGGATTATTTTGGGCTGTGAGGCTGTGTTCTAGAAGATGCCAACCACAGATGCAGGCAAAACGTCAGGAATAAATTCTTCTAGAACACGGCCTCGCAGCCCAAAAAACCCACAAAAATCTATTTCGCACAATGACTGAGGTCCTCATTTGCTATACAGTTTTAACAGAAATGTTACCCACTTCATTGTAGATATATGCAGTACCTTCTGTATCATAGGCATATGTTATCTGCTCTGCTGGACATGAGCAGGAGAACTAAGCAATGATGTTCAGCTATTAAATATGTTATTTAGCACCTCCTGGCTTGTAATAATTCTCCAGGCATTATCTATGCCAAGGTAGGGGTATAAAGGCTTAATTTTACTTGAGAAATCTTATTTACTATGCAGAGATCTAAAAGCTGACAGAAAAAAATGGAAAAACTCAGGGGGGATTCCCCCTCCACCATTTTTTAAAGCCATATTTAAAGAAAAAATGGATTATGGAATATTTTCTTTCAGAAAGATGAATAAAATGTTTAAAACAAAGTGTTTACATATTTATGACTCCCTACCTTCAAACTTAGCATTTACCATGACATACAAGTGCTCCCATGGGTAGGCGTTCAGATCCCTGGAGATGGCATGTAGGCTTATGATGGGATAGTCCAACGAGAATCCAAGGCCTGATGTCTCTATCCACGACAGACGGCTGGAGGGGAGGGGGGGGGGGAAACAAAGCCCAGGTGATAACAGAAGTTTCAGGTGCAAACAAACATTTTGTAACCAAATTCAATCCTTTCTTCTCTTGGCCTGAATCACACAATGGCCCACCTGTGTGCTAGGAGAGTGAGAGAAGAACAAACAGGTAAGAGATGCCAGGTCATCCAGCCTTCATTGTTTCCCAAGCCTTTGAACTCATGATTGGACTACAGTTCCCATAAGCTCCAGTGAGCATGGTGAATGGTCAGGCATTTACAGGAACGGAAGTCCAAAATATCTGGAGAACATCAGGTTGGAGAACACTTGTCAAGAGCAATTTTAACCAGGAGGTGAAGGTGAATTTGTCATGGCTTTGTAAAAAATGCCACTCTATTCCAAGATTACCAAACCATTTGATGCAGAATGTGTATGCATTTATACTAACTGTCTACCCAGGCATTTGCTCACTTTGAAAAATGCAGTTTCAAAACTTGTGATAAGAACAGGTGGGGGTAGGATAGAATAGAAAAGGAGGAAATAAATTCGGGTACTAATTATCAGCCATATTTGCTAGTCTGAGTTGCTGAAATTCAACCTATTGTCTACCTCTGCAAACAAGTGAATGTTTGTTAACCAGGTATAAGCCACAATCTGAATTACTGTTGGCTTATAAATTCTAATTTGTCAAAATCATACTTTGTTTTTCAAGACTGTGATTGTGACTTTTGTTTGGCATCCCCTAGGTACGCTTCCTAAAATAGAAATTGGCAAAAAGATCAGAAATGGGAAGGACAAGCTGCAGTTTATTTAGTCATCTGTCATGTAATTTGCAGCATAAGCAACAAACCATGATTAACAAAAATCATGGCTTTTTGGGATATGCAAATATGATAGTATTACATAGCGTTGACTAGTCATTACAGGAGGGTGTTCTGGAGGGCTGGAGTCAAATGGCAGCTGAGGATAGGCCTTTCTGCTCTCTCAGGATTGGCATATAATACTTGATTAACTTCGTTAAATGCATACTAGTTACTGGAATAGCACAGTTAAACTCAGGTGGCATATGCAAAGAGATCCCATAGTACCTCTGCAACCTGATACAGACTAACACAGTTATGTTTTTCAATACTATCTGTTGATACAATTAAAAACTCTTACTTTCTGAGCCCCAGAGCATTATTGCTCTATCACCTTCATTGTGCCTTAGCCAAGGACAAATAGCAAAGATAGGTGGTCAAGGGCTTACCAGCTTGGAAGAGAAACAATACTACTCAAACATAAGGTGAGGCTTTTAGTACTTCCACAAATTCTGGGACCCACAGAATGCTGAAAACATAAGGATTACAGAATCCTAGAATTCCCTTAAACAGGCTTAGGCATGTAGGTATTTTGATACTCCTGCCCTAGTGTTTGCTTTTTGTAGTTAACCGCTGCAAAGTTGACAATGTATGGCAATTACATGAATGAGAGATCTCTGAATCCCCTGTCATCTATGCCCAATTCAAGTCTTGCAGACTCAGGGCCATGGCTTCCTTGATTGAGTTTACCCATCTGGAATGTGGTCTTTCTCTTTTCCTACTGCTTTCTACTTTGCTAAGCATTATTGTCTTTTCTAGGGAGTCATGTCTTCTCATATGTCCAAAGTACGACAACCTCAGTTTAGTCATCTTGGCTTCTAGAGAACAGTCAGGCTTGATTTGCTCTGTTTCCCATTGATTTGTCTTTTAGCCGTCCACAGTATCCATAGAAATCTTCTCCAACATTTCAAATGAATTTTCCCCCATCAACTTTCTTCAGTGTCCAGCTTCTACAACCACACATAGACATGGAAAATACAATGGCAAGGACAATCCTAACTTTAGTATTCAATTATATATCTTGACACTTCAGGATCTTGTCTAGTTCCTTCATAGGTGCCCTTCCAAGCCCCAGCCTTCTGATTTCTTGACTGCAGTCTTCATTCTGATTAATGACTGAGTGAAAGTATGGAAAATCTTAACTAGTTCAATATCTTCATTGTCTAGTTTAAAGTTATGTAAATCATCTGCAGTCATTTTTGTTTTCTTAATGTTCAACTATAAACCTGCCTTTGCAGTTTCTTCCTTGATTTACTTTAGTAAACATTCCAAATGCAGGAATTATTTTCTTGTGTTTTGCTTGATGCAGTTTGAAGGGAGGGGAACCCTGTAGAACAGGCACAGTTATTTAAAATGTTGTATATTGGTTCCATCCAGCTACTTGTGGTTCTTCTGCTCACCAAACATAAGTAAGATCCACCACCAAAGAGTCTCTTAAGTTTTAATTCTTAATTCTTAGATTCTTAATTCTTAGATTAATTCTTCTTAAAAAGAAGAAAGAAAGAAAGAAAGAAAGAAAGAAAGAAAGAAAGAAAAGCATGGTGGATGTGAAAATAAAGCTGGAAGGTAAACAAGGAAACAAGCAAGAAGCTAAGAAAATAGAGAGGTACAGAGATAAGAGTTAAATGATAAATTTAAAGAACATCTAATAGATACAAGGACTATTAGAAAAGGGGGAAAAGAGAGAGTTAAGAATAACAGAGAATAGTGAGACAAACAAATGAATTATTCAATGAAAGACAAATTACATTTATAAGCTTGAACAAGAAACTGGAAAGATTGTAAGAACAGGTAATGAGTGAGGAATGAAAGTTAAGTTAAATGGATAAATAAGATATGATAGAGTGTGTAGCTGTTATAAATGTCAAAATTGTGTATGTATGTTTGTATATACTGTTTTATATGAGTTGTGTATGTTTGAGTAATAACTATAAAATAATTTAAAATATTAAAGAAAGAAAGAAAGAAAGAAAGAAAGAAAGAAAGAAAGAAAGAAAGAAAGAAAGAAAGAAAGAAAGATGTCCAGCCAATTTTTAGCCCAGACATTAAATCTAGGTATATTGAAGAATAGTTGAACCATAAAATGCTGAAGCTGTCAACTGCTGGGGGAGACAAGGGCTGCATCCACACTGCAGAAATAATCTGGTTTGACACCATTTTAACTGCCATGACTCCTCCATGCTATGGAATTCTGGGAATTATAGTTTGTTATAGCACAGCTCTGGTGCCCCAACAAACCACAATTCCCAGAATTCTATAGCATGGAGGAGTCATAGCAGTTAAAGTGGTGTCAACCTGAATTGTTCCTGCAGAGTGGATGCGGCAAAGAACAATAATGTAGTTTGCATCACTTTAACTGCCAGGGCTCTGTCCTACGGAATCCTGGGATCTGTAGTTTTGTGAGGGCACCAACCCTCTTGGGCAGAGGTGAAAGACCTTGGGAACTACAAATCCCAGGATTCCATAAGATGGAGCTACAAGCAGTTAAAGTGGGGTCAAATGGCATTATTTCTACTGTGTCAGGGTGACCAGGGCTGCATCTACACTGTAGAAATAATCCATTTTGACACCACTTTATGTGCCGAGGCTCAATGCTATGGAATTCTGGGACCAGTAGTAAAGCTCTGGTGGCAGTTAAAGTGGTGTCAAAATGGATTACTTCTACAGTGCAGATGCAGCCTCGATGCCTTAACTGCAAAGGAGGATAAGGCACTGGGAAAATGTAGGACATTCAAGAAGAAATGTAGGGCACTGCCAAATAAAAGCCAAGAGCACTCATATATAAATATAAATTCCTGCTTCTTAGTCCTACTCCAAATTCCTGCTTCTTAGTCCTACTCCAAATGAGAGGACACTTTGGAATTCCTACCGGGCAGAAGCCAGTAATGGAAGATGTACCCTGGAAAAGGAGGATGCCCAGTCACCCTGTACTATGTAGACCAGGGACTCCAGGACTCTGTCCTTCCAGGTGTTTTGTATTTCAGCTGCCAGAATCCCACACCATCAACTAAGAGGGTTGAGGCTTCTGGGAGCCTCTGGAAAGGCCAGAGTTTGGGGAATTACTGGTGTAGAGGCACCTCACAAAATAAAAGCAGCAGCCTGTGCAGGGTCAGATTAATTTTATTTATTGCATAGACTTCAAAGGCCATCCAGTCCAACTCCATTCTGCCATGCAGGAAGACACAATCAAAGCAGCCCTGACATATGGCCATTCAGCCTCTGTTTAAAGACCTCTAAAAAGGAGATTCACTGAGGGAGTGTTCCACTGTCAAACAGCCCTTACTGTCAGGAAGTGCCTCCTAATGTTGAGGTGGAATTTCTTTTCCTGTAGCTTGAATCCAGTATTCTGGGTCCTACTCTCTGGAGCAACATAAAACACGCTTATTCCATCCTCAATATGTCAGTTTTTCAAATATTTAAACACGGCTCTCATGTCACCCCTTAACCATCTCTTCTCCAGGCTGACCATACCAGTTCCCTAAGTCGTTCCTCATAGGGCATGGTTTCCAGACTC
>JAIPUX010001232.1:171750700-171761417 GCA_020142125.1 Phrynosoma platyrhinos | reverse complement strand
ATAAAGATGTTGAATAGCACTGGGCCCAGGACAAAACCCTGTGGCACTCCGCTGGTCACTTCTCAGAGAGTGGTGGAGTCTCCTTCTTTGGTGGTCTTTAAACAGAGGCTGGATGGCCATCTCTTGGGGGGCTTTGATTGGGAGTTCCTGCATGGCAGGAGGTTGGACTGGATGGCCCTTGGGGTCTCTTCCAACTCTAGGATTCTATGATCCTCTCCAAGATGAAAAGGAGTTATTGCTGAGCACCCTTTGCGTTTGGCCAGTCAATCAATTACAAATACACTTAACAGTTGTATTCTCTAACCCACATTTTACTATCTTGTTTGCAAGAATCTCATGGAAGCCCTTGTCAAAGGCCTTACTGAAATCCAGATATGGTATATCCACAGCATTCCCTTCATCTAGCAAGCTAGCAATTTTATCAAAGAAAGAGATCAGATTTGTCTGGCATGACTTGTTTATTTGAAACCCATTTTGACTTTTTATGATAATGGTGTTGCCTTCTGCACTGCTCACAGACTCATGTTCAACTTGTGGTCTACTAGGACTCCTAAATCCCTCTGTACATGTATTTATTTCATTTCATTTTTATATAGCCTTTTCCCCACAAAAGGGCCCAAGGCGGCTCACAAGACAAAAAAAAATACCCTTCCTGGGGGCTGTGGGAGAAGGGATGGACAAAAGTAACGTTTGAAACCTCTGAGGCCCCCTTTCCCGCTTCGTCTCGTGGCAGGGAGTTCCGCAGGCGAACCTTTCTCTCCTCCCCTTCCCTTCTCACCTCTCGGCCACGTAGAGGGTCCCGGTGCCCAGGCCTCGCCCTCCCAGCACGGCCTCCGTCTCGGGCTGCCGCAGCCGGACCCCTTCGCTCGGCTCCGGGAGGCGCTTCAAGAAGCTCATGGCCGGTAGACCGGGTCCCTCCGCCGGCCAGCGCTGCCTTGCGGTTGCCGCGCAGCCAAACCCAGAAACCGGAAATGGAACGTCTAGAAACCGGAAGTAATATGCCCCCTCCGGCCTCTCCTCAAGTCTCTTCCGCCGTCTCTATCGATCCAGTGTGACGTCACCCCCGCTGCCTACAATAGGGCCGCCATCTTGAGTGTCTCTCTTCCCAATTTCCCTACATGAGAGAAAAGGCAGCTTGGGCAGGGCTTGCCTGTTGCCTAATGATAATGATAATAGTTATTATTATTATAAGGCAACACTTAGAGGCCTTGGGAGAAAATAATAATAATAATAATAATAATAATAATAATAATAATAATAATAATAATAATAATAATAATAATAATAAATAAATAAATAGTTGTTGTTATGCAACTCATAGCTGCTTTGGATCACAGTCTTGGGAGGAAAGCGGGAAATTAAAGCAGTCTGGATTATTTCTGCAATGCGTTTTGGACTTCAGTGGACGTTTTGTCAGGCTTCACGGAAAGTCATATATAAGGAAACATAGGGCCTTTGCAGACTGCCAGAAATAGTGCAAATTGAGTACACTTTAACTGCCCTGACTCAGTGCTAGGGAATCATGGGAACTGTAGTTTATTGTGGCACCAGAGCTCTCTGACAGAGAAGGCTCAATGTCTCAGAAAAAGAACCCTAGTCTCCAGACTCTTAGGGCCTTTGCAGACTGCCAGAAATAGTGCAAATTGAGTCCACTTTAAGGGTTAGGGTTAGTGCTAGGGAGTCATGGGAATTGTTTTTTCCCCCGACACATTGAGCCTTCTCTGTCAGAGAGCTCTGGTGCCACAATAAAATACAGTTCCCATGATTCCCTAACCCCAACCCTAACCCTTAAAGTGGACTCAATTTGCACTATTTCTAGCAGTCTGCAAAGGCCCATTGTTCAAAACAATTTACCAGCAATAGACTATGTGGCTGTTTCTGCTTCATAGTTACCTGAGGTTCAAGCCAGGCTGATATGCAACAGGTCTAGTTTTTACTTGCAAAGTCACAAGGCACAGAACACGTCAAAGAAAAAAAAAAAGACAAAAAAATTCCAAAGCTGTCGAATGTTTAAAAAAAAACAAAATCATAGTTTATTTCTGTGCACCTTGAAGTCATTTCCATTCCCTGAGGTGAATCTCTTGCAGGGTTTTCTTGGCAAGATTTATTCAGAGGGAAGTTTGCCTTTGTCTTCTTGAGGCTGAGAGAGTGTGATTTACCCAAGGCCACCGTATGGGTTTCCATGGCTGAGCGGAGGATTCAACCCCTGGTCTCCAGCATCATAGTCCAACACTTAAACCACTATACTGGCTCTCTTTATTGTACTTTTTTACCTGGCATATAGCAAAACTTCACTACGCTCTTTTTCTGGTGGAAAGAAGGGCATTTTTATTACATTGATCCATCCCAGTCTGAGTAGCAATAAAGTAATAGACACCCTTTGTGTGTGTTCTTTGTGCCTTCAAGTTGTTTCTGACTCATGGCAACCCTATAATGGGATTTTCTTCGCAAGATTTGTTCAGAGGAGGTTTGCCATTGCCTTCCTCTGTGGCTGAGAGAGTGGGACTTGTCCAAAATCACCCAGTGGGTTTCATGGCTGAGCAGGAATCGAACACTGGTCTCCAGAGTCGCAATCCAATGCTCAAACCACAACACCATGCACCACTAGCCAACAGAAATGATGTTTTAGGATGCATCCATACCAAATTACATAAGACATTCTAGAAGTGTGTGTAAGATTTAAAGTACCGTAGTAAATCTCTCCTTTATTTGAAATTCGAACACTCTGAAGCATTAATAACTTTGGTAAGATTACTAGCTGGTGGCTAGCCATCAGTGGTCTAAGAAAGGTCACATTACCTGGGGACTACTAATAGCTAATCCAAATCTGATAAAGCTGTGTGCATCTCAGTTCTTACACATGACACTTTGCATTTGCTTGAATATCCTGACTGAAGATCTTTCAGATGCTTTCTGCTCAGCTCCCTGTTTTTTTTTTAATTGGATTTTTAGACCTACAATTACAAAGAAAGAGGAAAAGAAAATAGGAAACGGGTGGGAAACACATCAGATATGAATGTGGGTTAGGCATTAAAAGATATTAAGATGACCATATTTCCAAAAACACATTTTCTGGGAGTTGTTTTCTATAAAATACACATCAATGCGTAGCTAAATCAGTGAGATTGACCAATATATGGTGAATGGGTATTTTTCCAGACTCAAGGATGTTAGTCTTTTAGGCTGCATCCACACTGCAGAAATAATCCAGTTTGACACTATGTCATGGCCTGTCATGGCTCAATGCTATGGAATTCTGGGGATGGTAGTTTGTTGGAACACCAGAGCAAAGTGGTGTCAAACCAGATTATTTCTGCAGTGCGGATGCAGCCTTAGCCACAGTAAGAGCATGCAGGACCCAACTATGTTGGCCATTTATTCCACAAGGATATAATTCAAAAGCACTCTTTTGATTTTTATCGAATGGTGATGTTAGAAATGTCTTCATCTGGAATGAACTGACAGGTCCTCCCAAATCTTGTAATAAAGGTTGAGTCTCTCTTATCCAAAACACTTGGGACCAGAAATGTTTGGGATTTTGGATTTTTTTTTTTTTTTAGATTTTGGAATATCTGTCTTTGCATATACATACATTATGTAATATCATAGAGATGGGATTCAAGCCTAAACACAAAATTCATTTATGTTTCACATACACCACATATACATAGCCTGAAGGTAATTTTATACAATATTTTTAATAATTTTGTGCATGGAAGTTTGTGCACAGTGAACTGCAAGAAAGCAAAAGTGTCACTGTCTCAGCCACTCATGAAAGAAATTTTGGGTTTTGGAATATTTTGGACTTTAAAATTCCAGATAAAGGAGACTCAACCTGTGCCTGCAAATTCAATTTAAGTGTGTTGTCCTCATGCTATCCATCATCTTCCACCATAAGACGACAAAGTTGCTGAGGGCTCTCCTCCAACATGCAAGCCTGTGCGTCAACGTATTTAAATGTTTTTGTTTTTATTATGACAATTTACATGTCATATTTATATGAAAGAAATGACAGTAGATATTATAAACAAAACAAAACAAAAAAAACATTATGAAAAGAAAAAAAGTTACACAAGTAGGCCTCTGAGCTATAAAAAGGCTGAAGGCCCAGCTTATACACAAAGAGCTCTGACCAGACTGTAGTGAGACGACATTGAACATTTCATTTAACAAAAATATTGGCACCAGCCGTAACATTTTTTTTAAAACTTCATTTACAAGGAATACAGTATTTAAACAGTCATGTACTGCAAAGCTAAAACACCAGCTTGTTAGTCAACTGCAGTTAACCACTTTGAGCATTGAGGGCACTAAGACTCTCCATTTCAAGTTAATTTTTCTTCCCCCATGCAAGTGAATTTACGGAGTGGAGGTGGGTGAGTTGTGGGGAACTGAAAAAAGATAAGTGATAAAATAACCCCAAATGTATGTACAACTATGAAAAGGATTCCAGTTCTTCCCCGCAAGTTTTCTTTTCTTCTCCCTCTAAGTGGCCGTTCCATAGGCAAGCATTTCAAAACAAGGTAAAATAGAAATATGGAAATAATCCCCACAGGGAAAGTATAGACCTTATCTTGCATGACGCGATTGGAAAGGGCACCTCTGCTTCTCTATTGGTCTATGCCAACCAAAAAATGAAAGACCCATGCCCAGATCAACTATGTACCATTGGAGTCTCATAGGTACACACTGTACATAAACACCACAGTCTTTTCTGTCCCAAATGTCCCCAATTCACAATTTAATGTTGTTTTTTTAAAGCAAGATTCAATTGCTAACAGAATTACCCAAAGCTTTCCCCCTCCCAGGAATATATCAATATTATCATTTTAACAGAACTGATAAGATTAAAGGTGTGCACACTAAGTGCCCACTGTGGCGCAACAATGCTTGGGAAAGTGCCGAAATTTGTTTCCTCGAGGTTGGTGGCTGTTGACACTCAGTTATCAGTAAAAAGCAATTTCAACCCAATATTTAAAAACTAAAGAGTGAGCAGAAGGGGAATCTGATTCACTAGTGAAGGTCAGATCCAGAGGGTTCTATTTGTAAGAAAGGGGAGTTGGTTGTTATTGTTGTGTGTCTTCAAGTCGTGTCTGACTTAGAGCAACCCTAAAGCGGGGTTTTCTTGGCAAGATTTGATCAGAGAAAAGGATGCTCCTACATTTAAAAATACTTCAATGGTCTATGGCAGAGGTTCCCAAACTTTGGTCCTCCAGGTGTTTTGGACTTCAAATCCCAAACGTCCCGCCTAGCTGAATCAACAGTCTCAAATTCTGGGAGCCCAAAGTCCAAAACATCTGGAGGACCAAAGTCTGGGAACCACTGGATGGTCTACTCAAGGTGCATCAAACAGCTTCAAGGGAGAGCTACAAGAGAACGTTTGTAGACCCAACTTTGTGAATTTTGTTTTTTACAAATGAACAGGGACTTTAAGTGCTGTAACTTCATCTTACAAATTCCAGGAACTTGTAGTTTCCCAAGTCTTCTTTTGACTTCACTGCCAAAGAGTACTGGTACCACTACAAATTCTAGGATTCTGTCAGACGGAGCTGTGGCAGCTAAAGTGGTGTCAAACGACATTATTTCTACAGCATACTGACCCAGGGTCATTTATACCATCTCACTCTTCTTAAACTTGGAGCTGCTTTTCCTGTAAAACAAAACTGTTAAGTTCAAAGAGACCTCCTGTGGTATGAAACTATGATAGTGGTCAGTGGCTTTGTATCCCCCCTTACAGCTCCAAATTTCCAAAGTTTTAATATCTATTAAGGACAGAAATACCTTTTAGATTTGCATCTACAAGCTGCATAGCATAGGATGCTGACTAGGCTTGTGAAGGCCTTATGGAATGCAAAATGGGAAACAGGAACAACTAAATCAAGATTTTGGTATGCTACCAGGTCAAATTGCAGCAGGTAAGTATTGTTCAAAAATAAAGATATCTCCCATTTGTCTCACTGATAAATGAAAAGCCCTGCTAAGTCCTGTCATTTTATTTATGGAGGAATAATTTGATAGTAAGGTTGGCCAAAGAGTATCAGACAAGTACCACTAGGTGCATCTGCACTATAGAAATAATGTAGTTTGACACCACTATAATTGCCATGGCTCCATCTCTGAGAATCCTGAGAGCTGTAGTTTGGTGAGGCACCAGGATTCTTTGTCAGCGAAGGCTATAAAACTGGTAAAACTACAAACCCCTGGATTCCACAAGACAGAACTACAGCACTTAAAGTGGTGTCAAACTGTATAATTTCTACAGTGTAGATATGTCCACTGTAGCCCCACCAGTCTTTAATCCAGCAATACTTTCACCTTTTCCCATTTACTCTTGAGGAGACCCATTCTTAGCATACATAAACATGCCAAAAAACCAAACAAAATCCCCTATGCCTATTAGGAAATCAGGAAGTGAGATATCAAGCCACAGTTTGGTAATGGCCGCTACCATTTGATAATTTTATTAAAGTTTTAAGATGCACCCCACCTTCTCTTCCCCACTGATAAGGGCTTGCAACAATTTGCTTTATATTTCTCTTGTCTCTTTCTTTTTGAAAAAGCTGTCCAACAACAGATGCAGATGGAAAGCAGATGTATAGGAAGATGTAACAGATGCATTGAAAGTGAAAAAAGTGAAACTGACTATACACAAAGTGCTATCATATCACATACAGACAAGGGAGCACATCCACATACGGAAAACAGGATCCAACTCACTGTATTATCTTGATTTCAATGGGAGAGCCAAATGCATGCAACTGTGTTTTATCTGTGGTCCACTCTTCTAACTATCTGGCATATTCTGCCTTCTCTTCTAATCTGATCTTCCTCATACATTCAGTTTCTCACTAATGCTGGGGTTTTTGTGGGACTCTGGGAAATACACACTTTTCTGGTCCCTCTGGCTGTGAACAAAACCTCTGTACATGATTTAAATGGCTCATAAGGAGCCATTTCACACTACACAAATGTAGTGCTGTGAGTCTACTTTATATCTGCATTCTATGGAAACTTGGGACATGCAGTTTCATGGGGCAGCAGAATGCTGGCAGACAATTGTAAATGCCCTTCCTGAAACTGCAAATTCCAGGATTTCATAGGATGGAGCTATGGCAGTTGAAGTGGAATCACAGCACTATTATGTGGTGTAAAATGGCCCTAGCTGAGTATTAGTCTAGTGAGGAATGAAGAAAAGGCATGGAGGTTCATCAAACCTGGTGCAACTGTTAAGAGACCATCCAAAGACTGCAACAGATCCTGGATATCCTAAGACTGTATGACATAAATGGAGAGACGATGGGTGAATATCAGAGTAGAAATGGTCTACATGTTGAACTTTCAGGAGGGGAGAAAGAAAAGAGTCATGGGCCATTTGTCCAGAGAAGTATGGGAAATCCTCAAAGTAGAAACTTAATATTCCTTTTGCTAATAGCCATCTCTCACACTGATGGGAGAGGAAGAGATGGGGAAAAGACATTGAATTTTAACCACTACCATTCTTATTATCTCTACAGATGCTCAGAAATAGAATAGAGCACAAAGAAAGAGAGAAAACATATCTGAACTGGGACATAAAGCTTTCCTAGTAAAACACCAAAACAGCTACAGAAGCTGTCCCAGCCAAAACCATGCCTCTACTACGTATGAAGAAAAAGATCCCCCATCTCTAGTTCAAAGATCTCTAGCTCAGATTAACTCAATGGAACTTCATCAGGTAAGCTTTTAAGACAATTAACAACAGTCATATCTACCTTTTCCTCTTATCTTGATTGAAGTGATTTAAAATTTCAGGTTCTTTCGATTAAGAGTTGAAGAATTGGGCACATCTAACCCAAGTAAGCACTTTTCAAATCCCATCAAGTACAAAGTGAGAGCTACATCTGTACTTAACCCATCTTTGGGGAAACGAAAGAGATTTTTGTACTTAACGTAGGCTGAACAGTGTTCACACTTTTTAAAGCAAGGCAGGAGGAAGAGAGGAAGTTATTTCTGTTGGGCCATTATGCAAGAGGTGAATTATTAGTGTTTATTTTAAAAGACTCAATACTCAGGAAGGTAATTCTTTTACCAAATTCAGGGACAGGGAGACAGTTCTCAAACTGACCATAGAGAAATGGGAAAAGCTAAGACATATTCTACACACAATATGGAGCATTTGTGGAATTCTGAACTGTATCATTATTCTACACATTAAGTATCCACAATCACACACACACAAAAAGCTTTCTCCTTTCCTAAAACTAGGACAGCCAGGAGCAATGCTTTGATTTATTATGCAGTGTTGTTGTTTTTAAATGTATGGAAGCCTTTTAAAAAAAAGGGTAACATTACCCATCCACAATCTTACCTGGCATAGTCCAAAAGTTTACCATCTCACCATAATCTCTGAAATGGCTTAAGTCCTGATCAATTTTGGTCATTTTCTCCAAAGCTTGTTGAAAATGTGACCAACTTAACACTGCTTGATTCCTAGAAGGCAAGGTGCAACCCACGTTTATTTAATTTTTTTAAAAGTTATCATTTCCTAAATAGAGCCCAAACAAGTTTAGAAGAAGCTTTAAACCTCACTGCCATGTGCAGAGATGGAAGTTTGTTTTCAATGTAAACATGTATCCAAACATGTTCCTAATCTGCCTTCACAGACGTTATGTATCCTCCAGAATACAACAATTAAAAGATACACGGACCTTTTCCTTCAAATGATACATTGCAGGTTTCTGGGGCCTAGTTCAAGGATGTGGGGAATGCCTTGTACAGAGAAATACTGTTAATATTACCTTTGCAGGGAAATATTCCAGCTTTTGTTGGTAGCATTTATACCCTAGTTGGGGACAGAGAGACTTTTATCTTTTGAACCACTGTCTTCATTACGATCAAGACTGTGTTCTTGCTTCTCTCTCTCTCTCTCTCTCTCTCTCTCTGCTAGTATACCTAAGCAGCTCTTCATCATTTACTATATACAGAGACTGCTAGGAGGCAGTCTCTGTATAGTAAGTTGAATCTGTAAATGATCGCTGCAGAAATGGCACAGAGCATGCAGCAAACCAGAGATTACTTCAAGAAGAAAACACAAACCAGAGCTCAGGAGTGGACCTTCTTTAGATTAAAAACTCCCAGAATCCTCCACCAGCATGCTAACCGACGGAGCTGTGGAGTTGTTTTTTTTAAAAGAGGTAATCTTTTCTTGCTTTAAAACCAGGCCAAATCAACCTCTCTGACTGAAACCTTTTTAAGCTCTGCTTTCTATTGCTGCCCAGCAACATCCCTCTTGTGGCGTCTTCTTTTGCAAAAACAAAAGGTGTCAAATGCCACCATTTTTACGTGTGACAATGGCTCCACTGCTAACAATGCACACATTTAGTGAAATGGCAAGCAGAATGTGAGCTCCTAATTTGACAAGCAATCTTCCTGGGTCAGAAGATCTAGGAATTTTGTCTGCAAGCACTGCTGCCTTGCAGTTTCAATCCAATTAAACAAAGGCAATCAAGTGGAAGTGGAAACTAGTGCAGACGCAGACCTTTGTTTTTGTACACTTAATACCTCTTCATTATCACCAACAAGGGAACATGTGTGGGCAATCTTTAAGAAATACACCTAACAAAGTCAACCCACAAATTTTTTTAAAAATGGCAGTCTTTATAAATAGATTATAGTCTACTCAATTGTATACAGTGAAAGTAAAGAACTGAATGCAGCAGCAATGTGTGGCTGTGATGTGTGCCATCTCTGAAAAACTTTACACAAACTAGTTACTGTAGTTTGAAATTCTTGTGAACTGTATTAAGAGAAAAATTCAATTCTAGCTTTCTTGTATTTTGTTTAGAAAAGAGGATGAAAGACCTCTTAAAAGAATAAATATGAATATTATGAAAAAGCTGCTCTGAAATTCTATGCACACCTCTATACAAATAAGCATCACTGAACTCAATGAACTCATTTCCAAGTAAACATGCAAGACTGTGAGATGTCTGCTTCCCTTTCAATTCAGCAAGATAAATGGATTTGTTTGTGGGGAAATAGTTTTGACATCCAACTTGTACCAAAGAGGAAAAGGGGGGGAATCTAAATACAATTATGTTCTTCACACATTCAGTTGGAATACGACTCTTTTTGAAAGCAGTTTGTCTTGGAATACAACAGTTGGAATACTGTTTTTGAAAGCATAACATGTATGAACAGCTTTTCATTTCAATGATGCAAACCACCTCTCCTATAACAAGCAGCAATAGCAAGCGCTTATCAATGCACTTAAGCACTCCCTAAGTAATTTACAATGTGTAAGCCAATTGCCCCCACCAAGCTGGCTACTCATTTTAGCAACCTAATTCTATACAAAATAGAAGCTAAAATCACTTAAATCGCAGTGGCCATCATTATATAAAATCTTATTATAGTTAAACAGCTCTTGACACAAAGTGCAAGTCATACGCCAGACGCTTTTGCCCACCTAGTTATCCAAAACATGAAAAGCAGGTTTTTGACACTGATTTTTGTAATCAGACCTGAGCAATGCTATTGAAAATAGGATGAGGTGGAGGTCTCTCATTCACAAGGATGTCCTAAATCCAAGTTGACTTAACAGCAATCTCAGCTGACATTTAAATACTGCAACTGCTGACAATGTAGCTCCCAAATAGTGTCAACTCTTCTGCAAAGTTAAACTGTGTCTTTGCCTCCCTGATAGACCATGACTATTACTAAATCCACTAGGCTGTAG
>JAIPUX010001232.1:171737544-171750453 GCA_020142125.1 Phrynosoma platyrhinos | reverse complement strand
TTGGGGGTCATGGCATATAAAGAATGGCAAGCCCCTGGGTTTTGAGATGGTTTGGTGGCAGATTGGGTGATTTTTTTAACCTGGAAAATGTGGGTGATCTTTGGGAGATGAATTGGGGTTGCAAAAATGCTGCCCAATACTTTTGCCACCCTTACTGTACAGCTGTATTTCTCTCTTCTTCTATTCAAACTGTTGCCTTTTAAAAGAAAAAGGCAATCCACATAAAGTGTGGCATTCCAATTTACTGCTTGCCTTGAGATGTTGAGGTCTTCCATCAACTCAGTTGAATGATTAGATAAAGAATTAACTACTCTAAGTTTAGAGTACATTATTCTCTGTAACCTCTACTGTATCTGAAAACCACTGTAGACATTCACGGACATTATTCAGTGTCATATGATAAGATACACACTTGTCTCAGGGAGCTGTTGAGAAATCAAGTAAGATCATTAGAGAATGTGAAGAGAAACAATAAGATCCTGACAGAACATGGGAATGTTATGGCCTTTCAGTTTTGTAAAAGATTAAACTATCAATCAGGATATCCACTTGGCTTCCACAGGAGGAAATGGGAGATAAGCCAATGTAGCACATAATGTTAGGATTTCCTAAAAACCAGTACAGATTCATGGCAATCTTTTTCAACAGATTCTGCCCACCTACCTCTGCACAAGAAGAATCAACTGTGTCTTGTGCAAGAGCAGGACAAATATATACCAGTATGTATGAAACATTCTAATTTAGCTTGGGTCAATTTCTTTCAGGATTTGTCTATTTATAAGGTCTCTAGCCAACCTCCTACCTTCCAGTTTGATGCCTCTAGACTGCTGCAAGACTCAGGAGCATTTATACAGCAAATCTCAATGAATCATGACTGCCAAAGAACTACCTAGCTGAAGGGCCAGGAGTTTCAAACAAAATGCCTAACACATCTCTCAAATATAGTTCTCAAAATCCTCTGGCCAAAAGAGGGATGGGCCTGTGTTTTTTAAAAAAGTTTTAAGTGAATTCTCTTGATTCTATTTAAATAATTTGCAAGAAAGTTAGCTCTCACAGTTTAAGACGTACTTGCCAATCGGTATAACAAGGGCTGTATATTTTGCTTCATTTGTGGGGGTGGTAAGTGCAGAAATGGTTTGCTTCCCTTTAAGAAAAGTGTTACCCCTGGCTTATATTTTCACATATCTGTGCCTTCTTAAAGCAAAACAAGAGAAGAATCCATCTTCAGTTGTTGATGTAATGCTGTGGCTTGGATGAGAGAGACCATACTGTTTCCCAACATTATACAAGCAAAATAAAAAAACAAAATAGCTTTTTGAATGATAAGCTTGGTATTTCTGTGGATTTACAAGTATATGTTCTTTTAGGAGAATAGATGCCAGCTAGCAAAGTGATGTAATAACTTTGCATCACTTTGCTTCACTGACATGAAAGGTGATATTTAGGTATGCTAACTTATATTTTTAATATTTGAAGACTTAAACTCTAAGGTGGACTTGAGAGAGAGCGCGAATGTAGACAAATAAAACTGATGTGAGTGGTTCTTACAGTGCTATACAGGGAATGAAAATGGGGAGAGGGACAAAATTGAAGAAGAATTTAAAGTTCAAAAAAGATTTGGGGGGGTCCAACATTTCCTTGTGAGGTATTTTGCTTTGGCAAAAAAGCTTTGAAGTCATGATTAAATAAAAACCAGAAGTGCTTAGCAACAGACACCTAAAAATGCAACAAAACACTGGGGCATAGGGATGGGCAGAAGAGGAGAACTCTCACCTCAGTGCCAGCAGCAAAACCAGAGCAGCCGTTGCCAGCAACGGACCTAGCACCAGAGTAAAGTCCCAAACCCAGCATTTAAAAAGAGAGAGCCCGAGGTGGGCATCATCATCTTAGATGTCATCTTAGATGTCAAAGCTTTGTAAGATTGCACTTCCAACTGTGCAAGCGCTACACTGCATACAAGAGAAGGTAAGGAAAAGCAAAATTACTGAACCCTGCACCTTATCTTACAGAATGTAGAGGGGAACAAGATGGCAAGTGATGTTCTTGTTTCGACTATCATGTAATGGAGAGAAAAAAAGGTATTTTGGAGTTAGAGGATACACACCCAGTGTTATGCTGCCTGTGTCTGAGAACACTCAGTTTTTGCAAAAATAAATATGTTTCCCACTCCAGGAATACCCAAATTTGGAACTCAGTTGGTCAACCGTCCAATATTAAAATGTATATTAAAAACATGAAGAGGCCTATAGGCTAGCAATTACTAGCACAAATTCTAAGACATCCAGATTGTTAAAGTAAAATTACTTTTTCTCAATTATTCAGTCTCACACACATAGTCACAAGCATATGCCTCCCCAAACATAAAACCTCCCAGAAGGAAATCCTGCTCCATTTGCATACTTCAATTTGAAGTAGATACTATGAGCACTGAAGGAGTTTTAAAAGCCATCAGTTCTCTCTTTACAGGAGACCTGTCATCTCTTGGGAAATGATTTGCTGCATAACCTGGCCTCTCTACAGTGAAATCTGCCATTTCTTCCCAAGAGATATCGTGCGTGAAGCTCATCGGATGAAAGAACACATTAAAAAGAAGAGCCTGGTTATGAACTCGTCACTAGCAGAGTCTCAAACGGTCAAAAGCTCATTACAGTTTACACTTCTTGCTGTACAAAACACTTTTAAAAGACGTTTATTAGAGGGAACTGCGAATTAAAAGGTGACATGAGATCCTTTATCTGCCATGGTACTTCCTCCGCCTCTCTCCATTGTGGAAATCTTCAGGGTCTTATCAAGGCTGCTTTTCAGGAAAGCGATTACTAAAATGAACTATGGTAAGTCAACCTACAAGTCACAAAATGCAACAGTAAAGATAATATTTCTTTTTCCTTAAAACTGCATGTTAAATTGTAATCTAAGTTGTGAACATTTAAATATAATATATATCTCCTATTAAAAAGTTGGAGCACAAGTGCTTCTGTAGCCCCCTACCCTCTTCCCACATTTGCTGCCACCCACCCATCCTAGTTCAGATTTTGGGCCCTGACCAACTTGGAATGCTTTCTTTCAGCCATTCAATCCCACCCCTTAGCACCCTAGCCCCTAAATTTGTGTGCACTCAGGAAATATAAAGTCAAAAATATACAAATCTCTTGCTTCCTACAAGGGGTGTGCATGGATGAAGTTCAAGATGTGGAAATGGAAGGGGGGGGGAATAAGAGAATGAACAGAGGGGATTTATAGTAAGAAAAAAGCATTCCAAAAAAACCTGGTCATTTCACAGGAGGCAGGCAGGCGGAGAGAAAAAATTATCCCAAACTGCAGGACTGGCGAAATTGTGACTGCTAAAAAGTGATACTGTAGTGGAGAGTTTTCTAGGAAAAATAAAACACCTTTTAATAACTGGCCCGCTGGTATGAGCTACCGTGGAATAAATTAGCACAAAAATGAAGTCTTATAACTGTTCACTGTTACAGACGTAATCAACAAGGTCAGTCACTCGCAAGAGTTCATCCTCATCTTCCTCCGGGCCTCCTGCCTCCTGGCCACCACTTGTCCCATTGGGTGCCAAGCTGGCATTGGCTGTGCTGTCCTTTGGGGTGGGGATCTTCTCTGCAGGCTTTCCAATCAAGTTCTCAATTGTTTTCCCAGGGCTCTGTCCATTGGTGGATGGCAAATCCACCAGGCTGTAGTCCAATGGGCTTTCAACCTTCCCCACATTGTCAAAGTCATCTTCGTCATCACTTTCTATCCGGTAGCAGGGCTTCTTGGTGATGTCTTGAGGAGCGTGGGGTGCCAAGGGCTTGCTGGCAGGTGTGGGTTTGCTGGTCTCATCGTTGGTGTTGCCACAGTTGTCTTCATCGTCCGTTTCAATCCGATTCAGACGCTTTCGGATGGGCCGCCCTTCCTCATCCCCCTCCTCACCTTCGGAGTCCTCGTCAGTGCTGTGACTACGTTTCCGAACAGACCTCTTTGACTTGGCTGGTTTGTCATCTTCAGAGTTCTTGGCAATGTAGCTCTCTGGAACAAGCATCAGACTTAAAGCTGTTAGCAAAATTTGAGGGCAAGGAACAGCTACAATTGCTCTTCTCTTATCGCTTTTACACAGTACTTTCTACCTCAGGGGTGGGCAAAGGGCAACCTGAGGATTGCTGTTTTTGTGGCCCTCCATACTCCCCAACAGTCAAAAAAAAATTTTTTTTTGCCCCAAGATGACTTTTAGGAAGTGTGGAGACCATTTTCAACATGTCTGTAGGCCCTCTGGGCCACCAAGGAATTAACAAACATCTGAAATGCCCTCTAGGAATTGTGTGGGCCTTTCCCACCATTTGGTGGGTGGTTAGGCCATTTTAACTATTCTGCTCACTTCCTGTTTTTAAAAAAGGCCCCAAAATATATCCCCAAGAAGATATCTGAAGGCATCTGGGGTGGGGGGGTGGAAGAACTTTTAATTTTTTTTATTTATTTTTTTGGTGGAAGCAGATGCAATGGGTGTATAGGTGTGATTGTGTCTTGCCAAAGTCTCTTAGAGGGCTAATGTAGCCTCCTAACCTTCTATAGTTGTCTATATTGTTGCTGTGTACATTCAAGTCATTTCTGGTGACCCTAAGGTGAACCTACCATGGGGTTTCCTTGGCAAAATTTGCTTGGAGGAGGTTTGCTATTGCCCTCCCCTAAAGCTGAGAGCATCTGACTTGCCCAAGGCCGGCCAGTGGGTTTCATGGCCGAGCTGGGAATCGAACCTCAAACCATTGTGCCACACTGGCTCCTACTCCTGCTATATATGCACAATAGATTCAAGTGCTTATATTTGAAGAAATCAAGTGGCTACTTGTTAGCAATCAAAGCTATTCTTTTAACTGTCCATCATGCATCAGTATGATAGCTCCTTGAAAACAGAATGTTGCAATGTTATGATATAGGTTGAGACTCCCTTATCCAAAATGCCTGGGACCAGAAGTGTTTTGCTTTTCAGGGTTTTTCAGATTTTGGAATATTTGCATATACATAATGAGGTATTTTGGAAATGAGACCCAATGTAATCATGAAATTTGTTTCTATTTTGTATACATTGTATACACATAGCCTGAAGGTAATTTTATACACAATAATTTTTAATATTTTTGTGCGTGAAACACAGTTTGTGTAAAGAGAACCACCAAAACATGTCACTATTTCAAGCACCTGTGTTGACAATTTTGGACTATTTCGGAATTCCAGATAAGGGAGACATAACCTGTATTTCCCTAAAGTTTGCCTCGCAGTAACCTGACACAGCTCTCTCAATTGTGGCTCCCTTTTGTCCTAAAAATGAAAAGCCAATATACACACAAAGTATTTTAAAAATTATTTCCAAGGACCTTCTTTCATGTGAAAGAGGGTTTTAATAATTCTGTGGTTTTAATTTCATAGGCACATTTTCTAATCAACAAAACCAATTTTGAAAACATGTTACTAGAGTTCGTGCAAGTTTTGAATCTTTGATATACTTAGATGTGCATAATTCTAAGGGCCCAATAAGTTCTTGCTTATAAAAAACCTTTAAATTTCTGGAGGTCTTCAACACATGCATGAATAATTGGAACAGAGACTTTATCATGGAGATTCTCAACAACATCTGGTCCAAAAAACTGGCCCACTAAAGTTTATTTGCTCAGAAAGAAGCCCCTCTAAGTCCAGGGAGAATTCAGCCCAGTTTTGAAATTTTTAAATAAATAAAAAATAAAAACAAAAAAATGAATGTGCAGGATTTGAGTTTAATTAAGGAACAGATGCCAGACAACATTTTAGCAACCTGGTTCTCTTGTCTGTGGATTCAAAGGCTGCATACTTTGTTTGTATTGGGAATTCTGATTATTTATTCTCTATGTGTGGCTGCCTTTTTGAAGCTTATTTTTTCCTGGTTGGTTGCGGGTTCGCACCTTATAATTTATTTTAATAAACTGTTGTTTTTCAAAAGTTTCTTTATAACTTTTGAGTATTTTGAAACACATCAAAATTTGAAAATAGGGTTGGCAGAAAATCAAATAAGCAACAGTCTAACCTTATCTGCCCCTTCCTCAACTTGAAAAAGGATTTTTTAAAAACTGCAACATCCAGAATCCACTAGCCAGCCAAGCCAGTGGCTAGGGGACTCTGGGAGCTGTAGACCAAAACAGTCATTTTTCTAGGCTCTGCCTAGCACAGTCAACCACCAGACATTTCAGTGTAAACATGAAATAAATCAGGTAAGAGCTGTTTTGAGGGTGGTGGAGTTCCTTGCTCTGGAGGTTTTTAAACAGAGGCTGGATGGCCATCAGTCAGATGTGCTTTGATTGTATCTTCTTGCATGGCAGGGGCTTGAACGGGATGGCCGTTGGGGTCTC
The DNA here is from genome assembly GCA_020142125.1 of Phrynosoma platyrhinos. Classification (NCBI taxonomy): domain Eukaryota; kingdom Metazoa; phylum Chordata; class Lepidosauria; order Squamata; family Phrynosomatidae; genus Phrynosoma; species Phrynosoma platyrhinos. Next base: position 171,744,091 of record JAIPUX010001232.1, on the reverse strand, counting down.
TTCCAGTTCTATGATCTACGATGATGTGATTTACATGGAAGAGATTTCTATGCTTCCTCCTTTTCTATAGTTGAATTTGCATCCTTAGTCATGTTAAGAATTCAGAGCTAGAGTATTCCATGCTGGCATAAAAAAATTAACAGAAAACCCTAAGCTGCCCAGTTTCAGCATCAAACCTCAGCTCAAAGAAAGTTGTCCCTGGAAAACCCATGCAGCATAGTCATTAAAAGGTGGAGCTTTGAGACAGGAAGCCCCCAGATAAACGTCTATCTTGGTTGGTGGTCAAAGTATAAACTTTCAGCATCCCACTCCTGGTCTGTACTATGGGATAAGGGCCTGCTTTACAGGGTGGTGTACAGATTATGAAGAATTTTTGAGATTATTATTTTATGGTTACAAGGGACAAAAGTAATCAGGAGACTATAATAGTGTGCAATCTCTGATGTACCTTCCTAAGGGCCTTTACAGACTGCCAGAAATAATGCAGCTTGATTCCACTTTAACTTCCCTGGCTCAGTGCTAGGAATAATGGGAACTGTAGTTTATTGTGGCATCACAGCTCTGACATAGAAGGCTCGATGTTTCAGAAAAAACTACAGTTCCCATGATTCCCTAGCACTGAGCCAGGGCAGTTAAATTGGACTCAAGATGCATTATTTCTGGTAGACTGTAAATGCCCTAAATCATTATTCTTAAGCACACAGCATTCTGAATAACACATGTTAATCACTCATCCAGTGAAGGGGCATCTATTTTCAGTTACCCCAGGAGATTTTAAATCTGGATCTCTAAAAATCTGACTAAGCTGGCTGTTGTCCAGGTCTCCTCAGTGCCAGGCCTACTGTTCCCAACCACAATTATTTCAGAGAAATCTGCTCTCCCTAGGAGTAAAACATAGAAATTAAAGTTAAGCATTCAACTTTATAAAGCTAGCTGTCCTTATGTTTAACATCTCCATTGCTATCACGCAACCTCTCTCTCTCTGTGGCATAAGTTTTCCTTAATTTGTGCTACAACCCAATGTTTTTGTTTTTACCTTCACTGTCTGAACTGGAGAGCCTGCGCTTATGAACTCTTCTCATTTCTTTTCCATAACGGAAGCTTTTCTGAGAACCCTCACTTTCAGAATCTTCCTTATAGTTGACTTGTCTCTTCTGATTCCGCCGAGATCTCCTCCGAGTTTCTAAGTAATCTTCGTCACTGTAATCTGAAGAAATATCACTTTCTGCACAAAGCAGGGAAAGAAGAGAAGCAACCACATTAAATTCAGCCTGTGAAACTGAATGATTTGTTACAAATGTTAACAATCTGTCAGTTGAATATTCATCCTTCTCACATTGAAAGAAAACTATGCCCAGAAGGTGAAAAGTTTATGGACAGCTTCAGTCTTCTCACAGTTTCTTCCCCTATGAAAATTAACTTCAATGCACCTTCCAATATAGATAAGCAACTGGCAGCCAAAAAGCAGAATATACCCTAGGCTGCCTTCTAACATGGCATCACGTTGCCAAGGAATGTTAACTCTCATATTCTTCCTTATGGATAAATAGTATGATGGATCCAAAGTCACACTGGCTGGTCAATGGCAACTTTTTCTAATTGTTAAGGTACTATTTTGAGAGTAAGGGTGGAAACAAAGTATAAATTTGAAAATAAAGGCAACATCTGTTTCAAGCAATCTGCCTTGTGTTCAGTGGTACAGATACAATTGCTTTGGGCAAAAATAGGAAGCGGTGGTACAAGAGGAAAAATCAGCAGGAGCACAGAAAAGAAAAACTGAGAGGAAGGGGGAATAAGGTGAATTTGGTTTAACGTGCTAAGAAGATATATTGCAAGGAGAGGCATTTGCTCCCTTCATCCAGAATGCTTTAGGATCAAGTTCTATAATACCATATTTACTCTGTCATTTACCATTAAAGTCAGACTTATTCATTATTTTTATTTATAAGACTTATATTTCACCTTTTAATCCAATGATCTTCAAGGTGGGTTAGAACAGATTGGAATGCAAACAAGAACCAACCCAAGCCCCACAAATGTTTTGGTAGCCCAACATCCCCTTATTCCTTTGGTCAATGGATGGAGCCAACAGATGAGCTTCTTTCTTTCTGCTCTGCTATCCCAAGACCAACAACAGGTGGATTTTCTGATGACAGTTTTGGCAGGGATAGAAGAAAGCTCCTTGCAGCTGTTCTGTTCTTGGCAGATGGATAGGACCAGGTTGGTCACCCTCTTATGCTGATAATCTTTGTGGGAGGCAAGTGGTGCAACTTCTGGCTGACAGAAGAAGCCAGACTGTGCTTCACTGAAGTTCTGCAGTTTCAGGACAAAGGCAATTAGAACCAAATATTCCTGCTGGCAGGGTGTGGCTGGGAAATGCAGTTTCTGCAGCTGCTTCTTTTCTTTCGAATGGTCATTCCTCTTGCTGTGATTCTAGTTTGCTCCAATGAGGCTGCTTCTGTAAACTTAAAATCCAAACTGCAATCCGAACTGAAACACCAAATGATGAGACCCATACTGGAGGACTGAGCTTAGATTTGGTCTTCAAGGGGCAGCACCTGTGGTGATCCATCGCCAAATCCAGCCCCAGAGGAGTGCTGTTGTTGTCAAATAGTTGCCCCTCAGGAAAATGAGTTGCTAACTTGGGGCCTAGTTCTGAAAACTCAGTCCTTCAGCACAGCAGACAAATCACAAAAAGTGAAACTGTTCAACTTACCAGAGTCGCCGCTTACATTATCCTCAGAGTCCTCCTCTTCATCATCTTCTGAGTATCTTTTCTTGACTGTTTTTCTCCGTAGCCGTCTGCTTTGCCTCATTGGTCTGGAATGGTGCCTCCTGGGCCGACGCCTGGAAAATTCCGTATCGCTGTCATCGTGCGACGGTTGATCCTCTTCGCTTTCATCTACATTGTCATCTGACACAACGAACTCATCCTGAGATCTGTGGGGACAAAAATCAAAGGGAAAGATCTTGGAAATTAGAAGACTTATGATGAAAATAAAAAATCAACCTAGCTTGATTTAAGATTTGCATTTTATAAAATCAAACCTAAGAGAAGAAAAAGCATACTTTCAGCGGCTTTGTTTGTTTCCACCTGTTACAGAGAAACAATTCATGCTATTTCTCTGTCCCAGCTATAATGACACACCAATGTCTCACTAGCAAGCTTTTGTGGATGTTTCAAACATGCAGTTTCTGATACTGGGCAAATCATATGGCTACTATCTCAAAATTTAGGTGGGAACCCTGTATGTTTGGAAACTCTCAACAAGCTGTCTTACACCAGAACTTACAAATCAGAGAGGTTTACCTTCATCCTATAATATACTACTACTACTACTACTACTACTAATAATAATAATAATAATAATAATAATAATAAAAGTTTTATACCCTGCCCCTTTGAGATCAATCAAAGACAGGAGTACAGACGCACTTCAGTTAACAAAGTCTCTGACAGAGAAAAATTATTTTTTACAAAGTCTTTTTATGCCTGCCTACCCTATCCCAGTCTACTGGAAGAATTCTATCAGTGCCAGCATTGGGAGGATGGTGGAGGGCTGCAGAAACACAATCATTCAGTGCTGGGTTGCAGTGGCATGTCTGCAGTAAACAATCCAATAACGCATAAGCTAAGAGAGAGAAGGATTCTACTCTAGCTGATCTTACTGTAGACATGTGTGCCTGCCTATAACAGGCAAGATAAACAGTAGTTGTCTCTAAAATATCTTACTGAGCATGCTTGAATAGTAAAACAGAGAGGAATGGGGACAGCAGATAAATCTGTCTCACCAGCTATCTCCAGCTTGTTTAAAAAAACCGCATAGATTCTAGATAATGAAGTTGGCTAAAAAGATAGGCATCACAAGAGTGGGAGGCTGGTAAAAGCAAAAGTCATCCTGAGATGCATCTTGGAAGAGCTTCTACACGGTTCAGAATGTTTGTGTTTATTTATGCAAGGCTTATCAGACCTGGTTATTTCACTTCATATGTGCTTATGGTTAGTTTTGAATAAAAAGTTTGATAAAACATGTTGAATTGTTCTTCTTTTTTTGTGGTGTAGGAACCTATCTCTAGTCTTTCCATGTCATTATCTATGCATCTGGTACTAAATTTTCTGTTATAGATGCAATACCCAGGATCACATCTACTATGCTAACTGAGGTAATTGCTATTGTTGTTGTGTGCCTTCAAGTAGTTTCTGACTTGTGGTGACCCTAAGGCAACCCTATTATAGTGTTTTCTTGGCAAGTTTCTTCAGAGGGGTTTTGCCACTACTGTCCTCTGAGGCTGAGAGCATGTGAATTGTCCAAGATCACCCAGTGTGTTTACATGGCTGAACAGGATTTGAACCCTGGTCTCCAGAGGTATATCTGTAGACAAACCTTTCAGCCTGGGGAGCAACTAGTTACAAGCAAGTGAATGCACACAAACGTGTACACATGTCAGCAATTTAGACCTCCCCATTCCTGCATGCTAGGATATAAAGCACATGGCAAAGGGACGAAGCAGAGCCATTGAGAACTATCTCAGAAGCCATGGAAAAGTGTCTTTCACTTTACAGGCCAAAGAGGATGGGATGCTTCTAGCTTTGGAAGCCATACAAGGAGTGAGGAAGGGAGAGGGTGATGCAGCTTTAGAGCTATAAGTTGTATATGTTTCTTTTAAGAGATAATTAAAAATGACCAACACAACCTAGTGGCATCAAGTCCTGAAAATGAAAATATAGGGCCAAAGATATAGACACATCACAGAGCATAGCACTGCTCTCCTGGAAGGGATTTGTTTCAGAATGCAGGTATATGAGTGCATATTTGAATGGACATGGCAAGCAATTCCATATATTTGAACTCTATCATTACAGAAAAAGGGACAGGTTGTAGCTATTCCCTCTGGTGTATTAGTCTTCCAAGGGTGAAGCAGAACAAAGATTTTCCCATTCATAGCCTGATGTGTTAACAGTGTTGAAGGATGTTTGCCAGGGATAATTCGATCTGTGCTTGGGTGGATTGCTTCTATAACAATCTAGTGTAGGGAATGAGCAAGTGAAAGGCACTGGAAGATAATTCCCTCTGACCCCCCTCATCAGACCATGATCATCCAATGGTGTGCCAAAGATCTTTTTTTTTTTACCAGCCATATCGTGGCCAATTTGGTGACCACGCTCGCAATAGAGTCTAGCACTTCTGAATCCAAAGCTGAACATTTTTAGAATCTTGCTGTTTCCACAATAGGGATTACCACATGCTTTGCTCTAAGTGAAATCAGCAGAAATATATAGGTATATCTCAGTTAACAAAGTACAGTTGGACCTTCATATCCATGGGGGATCCATTCCAGTGCTACCCACCCCACACCTGTGAATACAAAAAATAGGACCTCAACTCCCATTGTCCCTAATGGCGGTGCAACGTCCATAAGGCTGTGCATGTGCCACCATTGGGGACAAAAGGGCTTCTCATCCGTGGATGCTTAAATCCGTAGATGGCAAAGCTTGCAGATAATGAGGCCCCACTGTAGATGTGTTCCTCAACATTACTTCTTTAACAGGAAATTTGGTTCCAGAGGCAGAAATAATATGGAAAGAATAGTGATAGGTCCCTACACCACCAAAGAGAGAGAGAGAGAGAGAGAGAGAGAGAGAGAGAAATTCATCATTTCTCACCAAAACTGGCAAGGGTGTGTGTGACTGATGGTGGACGTGTAGAGAGTGTGCTGGTCAAAGCCACACAATTTTCTAAAGTTGGAGTGGAACATAATGCAAAGGTTTTTTTTTTGTATCAGACGTTTCAGATGCTTGGGACTAAGAGAACTGTGGATCAGTTCATCGTGGACTTTTATCCATCAGCAAAAGAATTCAAATGACAATCCACATCTTTTTAAAAATCACATCCATCTACTGTTGATCTATTAATTAACTGATGAATTTTAATGTTTTTAATTTGTACTTTTGATTAACCTTGTATTGTTGATGATTATTGATGCATTTAAATATTGATAATTTGTACTTTTGATTAATCTTTCAGACACATGTTTCACCTAAGTTTTTATTCAAAATTAACAGTATGCACATGTGAAATGAAACAATCGGATCAGGTAAACCCTCCATAAGTCAACAAAAATGTTTTGAACGCTCTACAGACCACTTTTAAAGCTTCTCCAAAAATGCATCCAGAGATCTGTTTGTTTGTTTCACCAGCCTCTGCTTTTGTTATTATTTTCATTTTGGTAGCCAAATGTATAGCTCTGTGCATTTTTAATAAGTGTGTGTGTTTGTATGTGTGTTTTGGGGGTGCAGCTGATGCACTTTACTTCCCCCCATTTCTCTCTGTTTTGCTGTTCACGGAAGCTCAGTAAGGGATTCTAGAGGGAGCAGCTGTTATTTTGCTTGTTGTAAGAAAGCAGAGGCAACTGGCAAAGAATTAGTTGAGATGCTACCCATTCTTTCCTAGCTCAAGCTTTATTGCACTGATGGCAAACCGTTTAGCCGAGTGCCCAAACTAAAAGATCTTCCGGCACTGGGTGTTACTTCCAGGGTGGGATTTCT
>JAIPUX010001232.1:171704309-171718137 GCA_020142125.1 Phrynosoma platyrhinos | reverse complement strand
GAAGCTGGGCAGAGCAGTAGAGGACGGGGGGGCTGGAGATGTCTCATCTATAGGATCACCATGAGTCGACACCAACACAAAGGCAGTTAATGACGAGTATTGTACCAACATAACTTGGGGCAGCCTTCTCTAATATGGTGTCCTATCCCTTGAATTACAGCTCCTACCAACCCCAGCCTACCTAGTCAGTGGTCTGGGATGACAGAAGTCCTAGTACAAAATGTTTGGAAAGCATCAGGTAGGAAAGGTTGACAAGAGGGTTCCTCTCATATTATTCTGAAGAGGCTACTGGAGAATCAAGTGACTGAGCAAATAAAAATCTTTCATAAAAACTTGCACCACCTCACTGTTCAAGAGATGCAAGTTTCGTTATCTTCCATAGCTCTCTAAGATCTCTGTTAAGTCCCCATTTTTTCATTCATATATCCCCTGTGCTATACAGTATGATCCCCATATCCATGAGGGTTAGGTTCCAAAACTCCCTGTGGATACCTGAAACTGCAGATAATATGGGGTCCTATTATTTTCAATGAGATGAATGACTTCCAGCCCAAGCATACATTAGCATCACACAGGAAGACCTAGAAATGCCCAGAGAGCACACATCTCTAGGCATTTCTAGGTCCTCCAGCACAATTCTATGGTACTGCTTGGATTGGAAGTTGACTACAGAATTGCACTGGAGAACTTAGAAATGCCTAGCGAGAACACCACCACCACCCCCGCTCCGATATGGGTAAGTGAAATCATGGATACTGAATTTGTGGATATGGGGGTTGTATTGTTTTTCATTACCCATAAATACATCTTCTTAAAACACACACACACACCTGTCAACTGAGCAGTTTTGTGGAAGAAACTGCCCCAATGTATATATACTGGATTAATGAAAGGTGGGCAGATAGAGAATGGACTCTCCTGACTGATATTTGGGCTTCTAACATTATCAGTCACCAATATTAAGAATACTGATTGCAACCTGCATCTGAATATTTTACCTTGCTTGCCTTTGAATTTATGCCTTTCTCTTGCTTTTTTGAGTCCTCTTTCTTCTCCTGCTTTTGCACTGTTGCTGGTTTCTCTTCCTCTTCCTCGTTTCGTTTTTTCTCAGGTTTCTGATCTCGGGTTTCCACTATTTTAGGAGTAGGTTTGGATATTCGAGGCGATCTCCTCAAAATCCGCCCAACATTTACCACTTCCTCTTCCTTTTCAGCTGTTGCATTCTGGGTTTTTGAAGCAGGAGCATTTTTCTTTCTACTTGATATTCTAATTGTGAGCTTGATCCCATCTTTCTGTCTCTCAGAGGTTATTTCTTTGTTCTCTGTGAGAGAATTTTCTTCTTCAGAAACCAGCTTGTATTTGCACTTGCTTTTCATAGACCCTTTTTTAGGCTCCAATGGTTCCTCAACAGAACTTTGGGCATTTCCTAATTTGGATGTCTCTTTTTCTTCAGCTTCAGCAGCCTTCTCTGGTTTAGAATCCTGCTCCCCACCTATTTTGTTTTTCTCAGTGCTTTTGGAATCAGAGTCCTCTTTTTCAGTCACAGGTTTCATAGACTGAGGACCTGAAGGTGGAGACAGAGCCACATCTGCTCTTGATAGGTCTGGTTTCTCTTCTGTCTGGTCTTTATTTGTCAAACCCTCTTCATCTGTTGGAGTAACCAGCTCCTTTGGGGAAGATGCTTTAGAAGATTTATCTAGACAATCCTTGGGAAGTGGCAGGCCATCTTTTACTTTAATGGATTCTTCAGACTTCTTGAGACTCTCATCTGTTTTGGAAGGTGCCTCTAGAATAACACCTGAACTTTTACTCTCAGGTAAGTTTTCCTTTTCTTTAGAGTCAGTTTCTTCCTTTAAAGGCACTTTCTGATCAGGAATCTCAGCAATCACACTAGCTACCTCCTTCCCTGTATGCAAAATATTTCTTTCTGCATCACTTGTTCTTATGATTGTGCTAACAGTCTCTAGTATTTTTTCACCACTCACACCATTTTTCTCCTTAGAGAGGCTGGAGGAGTCTTCCTTCATGCTGGGAGAATGTTCACATTTGTTATTTGGCATGATTTTCTCACTACTAACCTCCCCATTTACAAGGAATTTCCCATCAGTAATAGTAGGAACTCTTTTAAATGTCTCCTCCTCCTGTTTCCCCTCCTCTTTCAAAACATCCTTTGTTGGGGTAATGCATTTCCGCAAAGGTCCTTTTAGCGGACTGTCATAATCATCAGTCAGCTTAATTTCTCGCTTTTTCAGTGGGATCTTTGCTTGCTGGTCATTTTTTAGTTTTTCACTTTCTTCCACAGTTCTCTCTACAATCTCCTGGGGAGCTTTGACACTCACACAGAATTCTGTTCTCTCAGGCTCATGGGCAGTTTTCTCTGTGATACTATTTACATCTTTCAAGTCTTTTGGCTCTAGCTTATATTCCTTGACATCTGCTTTAAAAGGCTTAACATTTTCCTTAAAAGAGTCATTTTCTTCTTTGGTAATCTGAATTTCCCCATTATTTTCCAAAGGTTTCTCTAGTTTTACTATAACTGGCAATTTTATAATTTCTTTCTCCTCCACTCTTTCTGGTTTTAACTTGTTTGACTCTTCTGGAACTACTGGAGATGGAAGGTTTTCTGGTTGATTTGTCTGCTCTTCTTTTATCTCCTCTTTTTCTTCCTTCACTTTTAATTCAGTTTCTGGGGTTTTTTAAAAAAAACACAGCAAAGTTAGACAATTGTGCAGTAAAAGGTTTCTGCCCACCCCATCATATCATATAACCTTAAACTATTTAGTATGACCAATTATGATTACATAGGCCAGAATCCTCTAGTGGTACTTTGTTGCTGTTACTGTTATGTGTCTTCAAGTCTACTCTGACCTATGACAGCCCTCTCCTAAGGTTTTTTTGGCAAGATTGATTCAGAAAAGGCTTGCCATTGCAATCTCTGAGGCTTAGAGAGTGCGACTTGCTCAAGATCACAGAGTGGTTTCCTATGGCTGAATCCTGGTCCAAAACTCAACCACCACACCCCTCTGTCCTTGTCACCACTCAGCTCCTTTACTACTCTAGAGAAAAACAAAGAACTGAACAAGTAGTTGCACTTTCTTGGATTGCATAAATGCAGACCCTCATTCAATCAATGATTTCATAGACACACATAGAGCTGCAAGAGAGAGAAACAACCATGCTTCAATGGTTGAAACAAGGACATGGTGCCTGCTGCACAACTGGAGGGGGAAGGATGTGATCCAGTGTTAACTACATGATGTATATTTACGCTACACTAGATGTGTATAGGAGCTTAGCCATAAATGCTAAATATTAGTTAGACTATGGTCTCATTGGTATTTTTCAGAGTGAATCATTTTGGTATAAAAGAATCATAGGATTTAACTATAAGACAAAATTATACTAGCCCTAACTGCCATGATTTCCTCCAAAAGAGGAATCCTGGAGACTGTAGAATGATGTAGGAGTTAGGTTTTCTCTCAGATACTGTTAACTGATCTCCTGCCTATTATATGGAACTACAAAGGTCACATTCCCTTAATAGGAGGAACAACTCTTTTGGTATTTGAAGTCAACAGAAGAAAGGTCAAAAAGGCCAAAAAGGCCAGCACTGCTGGAGCTCCAATTGAGGAATGCTTTCATTAGAGACAAGACCCTTTATTTCCCCAAGCCTTCTTTACTCCAAATTCATCTGTTTTATTTGGTCTTGTTCTTTTTTGATGCACCTAGTGATTTAACTGTTTACAGTATAGCTGATACGTTTAATTTGTTCCCAGATTTTATTTACTGACAATAATTCTATGCTGCCTGATAACCAGAGTTCTGGTTTAGTGTTCTAGAAATACATACATGCCATGTTTGCAACCAAAAACACAACTATATATAAAACACTCACTGTGCAGATAATACAATAAAATCCAAGACAAATCTTAAAAATGTATTGAGGTATAAACCACAGAATCCTTTGAAGCAGAGCCACAAAAATGCCTGAAAAGGCCTTGGCTTTTTTTAAAGGTCTTCACTTGGTGCCATACAGAATGTATTCCACAAGCAGGATGCTATTTTTTATGTATATGTGCATGTGTGTATATTATATTATATAATATAATATAGATAGATAGATAGATAGATAGATAGATAGATAGATGTAATATCTTGCCTTTCTCCCAACACAGGACCAAAAACAGCTTACAACAATGTAAGCTGTTACATTTTTTCCCCCAAAACAATAACTTATGAATAAAAGGACAGCTCACACCCTACTAAATATCCTTCTGCACAAGCAGATTAATCACAAAACACTTGTTTAAATAACAAGGAGAAGAGGGACAACTTAGTCTCCTGGGGAAGGGAATTTCACAGCCTAGGAGCAACTATGGACAAGCCCCTCTCACATGTCCTCTCCAGGTGGTCTCTTCGATGATCTGGACTTAAGCAATAAGGCTTCATAAATCACAACGAGGATTCTGAAATGTATCCAGAAATTATCTGGTAGCCTGTGAAGTTGAGACAGCCTTCTTCTTAGCAGGCCCTCCTCAGATCTCACATGACAAAGGTACTTGGAGAATAGTCTCTAGTAAAGTCTTCAAAGCCCAGGTAGATAGCTCCTTAGCCAAAGGCAAAAGGAGATGTGCACCAGCACCTCTTAGATCAACCTCTGTAATCTAAGCTATGGCATGTCAAATCCACAAAGTAGTGTTCCATTTGAAGATCTTTATTTAACTTGAGAAGACACACATACACACAAGAAATGAGACATAAGCTGCAAGAAACAACAGAAAAGGAAAAAAACCTAAACAAATTTAAGTCATTCCAATTTGACTTAGGGAAAACTTCAGGTCCTAAATGAATGTAAGCAGAAATTAAATTCATGGGACACACAGTGTGCCGGTGGTGTCGGGGTGGAGTTGGGGCAGCCTGCATGCAGTCACCCCACCCCAACTCCACCTCCAAGCTGGCCCTTGTGGCCGGTCTGCATAGGCCCAAAGTCAGCAATGTGCCCATCCTGCCAACACAGTCTAAGCAAGTGTTCACACAGAATGATAAACCAGGATTCTGGAAAATCCTAGTTTATTGTGAAGGAGTTGCATGTTAATGCATGTAGCCAACTCACTCCCACTTTGCTTTTCCCTGCTATTCACCACTAAACAATCCAAGAAAGGCTTGTCTGGCGTGTTGAACTTGTCTGAACCAGGGATTCTGGCTTGTTCCAAGCCAAGACTGGTTTATAAAAAGGGACCACAAACCAGAATTCTCAGATCAGGCAATGCATTAAATAAAACCTGCCCAGTTTTGCGGTTATGCTAGCAGAGTAGAACTCACAAGCAATAGCTGAGTTATTGTTCTATATGAACACCACTTCTACAAGAACTATGGTGCATCTATTTGTTCAGTTTTAAAAACAAACACAGGAATCATTCTTGTTCCACAGTCTCTAACTAGATTTTGTGCAACAAAATGTTTAAATGGAGCCACTAAGTTTACCCAATTTAGCTGCAACAACAGTAACTTCTTTTTAAATCTAAGGACATTTAATATTGAGCCTCACCCTCCACCCACATTCCTAGTGTGCAATTTTCCCAGAATAGTGAATGAGAATGCAAAATGCCCACTGCAAGATGAGAAGAGTAGCAAAACCTTGGGCCGCCGTTGTTTCCCCCTTTTTGGCCTCGCCATCTTCAATACTAGGGCTCTCTCGTGAGGAGTTATCCTGCTGCTGGTTTTTCAATAGCTCAGGATCAATTTGTGCTTTCAAGAGTTCAAGAGTTTCAGCCAGCTCATTTCGGCTTCTGAATGAAAAATAAGAAATGTTACAAACCTCACAAGATACCATTCTCATGTACATTCTCAACACTTGGTCTATATTCTTCTTTGTGGGCACTAGCTGGCAAATCAAGAGGTAAAGTAGCAGATTGCTTTGGGAAACCTGTAACCTTTCTCCTGGACAAGAAGCTTTCCTGCAACAGCGTCCATAGGAGTCCCATAGGGAGTTACTATTGCTTTAGAGTTGGGGTGAGGAACTTCAGCTGGGGTCTACATTTATCTCCCAGAGCTTCTTTTGTGCTCCCAGAGCATCCCAAATACCCCCAATGGCTGTGGGGAGCAATTTAACCACATTTTGTGGCTTCCAGGGGCCCTTATTTTTAGAAATTAATTGTCCTAAATGGGGACACTTTTGCCAGGTTTCTCCACTGGAGAACTAACCCAGAAAATGCTTTTTTTCTTTCACATTTTAGAGTGGATGGTGAGAGTGGCCCTCCAAGATCCGGGGTGGAGGTGGGCAATGTGGCTCCCTAGCCATCATCAGTTGCCCATTCTTACTTTAGGGAGTCAATACTCTCTTTATAGCATAAGAAACCAAGACACCAATCCCTTCCTCCATTTCAGACCTATCTGCGTGCCGATTAAAATGGTGGCACAGTCATCATTAGCAAAACTGAGATTTTTTTAAAAAACAAACAAACCTACAGACACTGATTTGCAACACCTAATGTTCACCTATCATTCACATAGGCACAGCCCATTTCTATCACCTGGTTAGAATTTTTCATTATATAGCCTTTAAAAAAACCATTTAATATTGTAACACCAAAATTAATATGAATTCATGCATAAAAGCAGCTATAAGTAATATCTTACCAAATGGAAAGATATAGCACAGTTTAGAACAGGGGAAGGCAACCTTTCCCCTTTAAGGGCCGAGGGACTTCAGTTCCCAGAATCCCAGGAGCTACTGGCCAACATAGGACTATTGGCCAACATGGCTGAGGCTTCTGGGAGGTGAAGTCCCTCAGCCCTTAAAGGGGAAAGGTTGCCTACCCCTGGTTTAGAAGACCTCAGGGATTTTCTCTGGGAAAAGACCCTGAGAAAGGGCTGAAGACATGGCAGCAAATTTTAATCTGGGGAACTACAGATTTAAAATATATACATGTATGTGTACCTGACAATGCATTTCCATGAAGACCCATCTTGATCATCCTGCTCTTCCACATACATCCTAACATTGTGCTCTTGGTCCAACTGGTACCAATATGTCAGGCCCTCTTTGTCTCTGCCAAGTGGCTGAAGGCGCATAGCGTCTGCATCTTCTTCATTAATGATATTCTTAAATTTCAGATTGTCATCAAACTGGCACTCACAAAGGTACTAAAACAAAAAAGGAGAAAAGTTCATAAGAGCAGTGCAGGGCACACAAAAGAATCATTTCTTACCAATGCATCCTCTATTTCACATGTGAACCAAAGAGAAATCTGCCAGAATAGTCACTGAAGGGCTTGATTTAAGGTGATGTGGAAGGACTGGAGCACTGATAAGAGCACCCGCTTTGCATGTAGACAGCCACAGGTTCAATCCCCAGCCTCCAATTTAAAAGATCTCTGTGAAAAGGGAACTATGAAAGACTTGTTCTTCAGATGCTAAAGAGCTTCTGCAAGATAAATGTGACAATGCCAGCCCAGCAGGACCAATGGTCTGAATCAGTACAAGACAGCTTCATATGTCATACTGTTGGCTACTTTCCATTTTATTTGAAAAGCTCCACCCTTCTTGATGGGGGAGAAAACTGAGTCTGTAATATATTTAAAGCAACAACCAAACCAAGCAGATTTCTGTGCTTTTGTTTTCTTCATATTTTAAAAAGGAGTCTAGAAGCTTTGTTTACTGTTATTGTTGCTGCTGTGTGACTTCAAGTTGTTTCTGACCTTGACAAACCTAAGGCAACCTTATCACAGGGTTTTCTTGGCAAGATTTGTTCAGAGGGGGCTTGCCTTCACATTCTTCTGAGGCTGAGAGAATGTGACTTGTCCAAGGTCACCCAGTGGCTTTCCATGACCAAGTGGGGATTTGAGCCCTGGTCTCTGGAGTCATAGTCCAATGCTCAACCATGTGGGCTCCTTTATTTCCCATAGGTAATGTATTTACTGTATATACTCATGTACAAGTCTAGAAATTTTAGTAAAAAAAATGAACCCCCAAAACCTGGGTCAACTTATCCACAGGTCAGTTAAGTACTGTACTTTAACTCTATCAAAAAAGAATCCATCCCCTTCTCTGAGTAAATTGGCAAAAGGTGAGACCTGAGTCCATCCCAGGAACACCTAGAAGCATTGAGCCCTCTCTACTATCTCCACCATGGTGTCGCTTGAATAAGATGTTTGTGTATGTTTGTTAGCTTTTCTGGGTTAAAATCAGTCACCATTTTCTTTGCTTTGACTTTTCATCCTTTTTCACATGTATTTTTTAGCCTCCCTGTGCCTAATCACTTGCCTCACACAGCATACAGCCATCATTTATCCTAGTTCCTTATACATCCATCCAGCTTTTTAGGGTGAGCACCAAGAGTTATGCCGGCCAGAATTTTCTAAATGCTTCGGCATCATTTTCCTTTGCTTCATCCTTTATATCCTTTGTTACATGCTCCTAGGCTTATCCAAATCCAAAAAGGTTACCTTTGACTTATCGAAATCCACTATTTTGGCCCCAAAACCTGCCCTTGACTTATACATGCGATCGACAAATAGTCAGGTATATACGGTAGCTACTTGAACCATGAATTTCACTGAAGTAAGTGCCTATTCGAATCCCAGCTCGGCTATGGAAACCCACTGAGTGACCTTGAGTAAGTCACACTCTCTCAGTCTCAGAGGATGACAATGGCAAACCATCTCTTAAGAAACTTGCCAAGAAAACCTCATAACAGGTTCACCTTAGGGGTGGAAATGAGTTGAAGATACACAACAAGAAGTGCCTACACAGCTAGAATATCAAGTTAAGATACATAAAAGTATTTCAAAGATGTTTGCTGGATCAGGGTCTGATTGGGGCTAATACATCAAAAGAGATTTAGGGTTATCAAGGTGAAACAAAGCCACTGGTATAAAAGTAGATTTATTGGTGCTTAATGGATGCAGCAGGTGTTTTAGGGCAAAGAAAGTTTGTATGTCTCTGAAATGATAAGGAGCCAGAATCTCCTAAAAGCTCAAAATGTGTTGGGTTCCTAGGCAACACACAGACATTGCCTACCTCTCACCCCCAGACTGGCAAGCAGAGGATGTGTAGGCTGCTGTGCAATTCCCACTAGAGCAAAACCAAAGGTATGGTTTCAAGCAATGGCTTTATATATATATGGTAAAGGCTTACACAATGGAATTCCTTCTGTTCAGAAGCCAACTTCTTTCTTCTTCTGAACACCTGAGAACTGGAAAGCTAAACTAAAAAAATAAATCATTCCCCCATGCCTCTCACAACTAATCTGTGAGGGAATGTGGTGAGCTCAGACAGTTGCACATTATACTAAAATGCCAGACTGAGGTGAATATTGCTGTGAGGTCCCTTGCCTATGCCAAGCACAACATTAACATAGATTCTATGCTTCTTTGAGTTGTGTGATAACATTCTGTGTATTACTGCCAAATCCATGTGAAACCAGAGGACACACCCACTACAGCCTGCAGCCTGCATACAAAACAGATTTGCTATTTTTAAAAGTATATTAACAAACAAAACAAAATTATATATTTTTTCTTAAACAGGTCTATATTTTTGAGTAAAAGTAAAGGTAAATGCAAAGAATGATAAGGATTTGAGGAATATCCAATTGTCCACAAAAATAAAAATAAAATAAAAATCCACTTTATGTATATATTTGTAAGTATCCAGTTCAGAGAGAAAGTTAGAAATAACCTTGTGCTCCAAATATGGAAACCTGAAGATACAAACAAAATCATTTGTCTTCAATAACATATTCTCAGTCTTCTATAGTATTTGTATGTTGTTGTATGCCTTCAAGTCATTTCTGACTTATGGTAACCCTAAGGCGAACCGATCCTGGGGTTTTCTTGGCAAGATTTGTTCAGAGTAGGTTTGTCATTGCCTTCCCTTGAGGCTGAGAGGATGTGACTTGTCCAAAGTCAGCCAGTGGGATTTCATGGCCAAGCTGGGAGCTGAACCCTGGTCTCTAAAGTCATAGTTCAAACCACTATGCCATGCTGGCTCTTACAAGACACATACTATATTTACTGTTAGTACATCAAGCTTAAGTTGGACTATTTTCCAAACTATGATTTCACATCATGGTTTGCAATCCACTTCAAGCCACAGTTTTAAGTTAACAGTAACTAATCTGGGTATCACACACATTACAGTAATTCTGAAATGAAGGGGGAAATTGGTAAGGAGGAACACAAGAGCCAAAATAAAAATTCTAATAAGTAGAACAATACCTTCAGTATTCCCAATTTGCATTCAACACTCATTTCAAGGTATCCTTTTTTCTCCATCTCCCATGCCCAAGTGCTGTTGAATTCTTGACACATCTGTAATTTAATTATTTAAAATACACAATATTTAATTTAAATACTGAGAAATCTTCCGTCACAGCAACAGTATCCAACGAACCTCTGACCTGTTTCAGTGTTTGTGGACATGGAGAGGGAACTGAAGCTGGGAGGAAAAAAAGAGTCAGATAAATTGCTGGCACAACATGGCTGTTAATAACAGGAGGCCTTGGAGGTCTCTCATTCAGAGGGCCACCAAGACTTGGACCAACTTGACAGCAATTAGTAATGAAAATGCCCATAATCAGAGATGTGAAGGACTACGGTGGCACTGATGGGACATAAACACACTATTTCTATGGCCAGATACGGGGCAAAAATGGAGAAAACTTAAATCTTTTAAAATGATCAGTAAACTAATTTACAAGTTGAGTCTCCCTTGTCCAGGATTACAAAATCTGAAATACACCAAAAACCAAACCATTTTTCATGGGTGGCTGCAACAGCAACATCTTTGCCTTCCAATGTCTTCAGGGTACACAAACTTTGTTTCATGCACAAAATTACTAAAAATATTGTATAAAACTAACTTCGGGCTATGTATATAAGGTGTATATGAAATATAAATTAATTTTGGGCTTAGATTTGGGTCCCATCTCCAAGATACCTCATTATGTATGTATATGCAAATACAGATATTCTAAAAATAAAAAAATAAATCTGAAATCCAAAATACTGCTGGTCCCAACCATTTCAGATAAGGGAGACTCAACTTGTATAGAGAAATAAATTTTTGTGCTGTCTCAAAATGATTTAAAAAAAAAAAAGTCTGCATGGAAGTGTTAATGTCTACACACTGCAAAAGCTGAAGAATATAATCTTAATTGTAAGCTGCTTTGGGTCTCAGTTTTGGAAGAAAGGTGGGATACAAATGGATATAATAACAACAACAGGAATATTTTTAGTTTTTTTGTGAGTTTTTCGGGCTGTGTGGCCATGTTCTAGAAGAGTTTCTTTCTGACGTTTCGCCAGCATCTGTGGCTGGCATCTTCAGAGAAAAGGAATATTTTTGTTGATCCTAACAACAACAATTCTTTATTTTTAATGTACCTCATTGCACTCACTAAGGGCCTATACATACTGCCAGAAATAATCCAGCTTGAGACCACTTTAACTGTCCTGGCTCAGTGCTAGGGAATCATGGGAACTATAGTTTATTGTGGTACCAGAGCTCTCTGATAGAGAAGGCTCAATGTCTAAGAAAAAAACTACAATTCCCATGATTCCCTAGCACTGAGCCAGGAGAGTTAAAGTGGTCTAAAGCTGGATTATTTCCGGCAGTTTGTATAGGCCCTAACTCTCAGAGATACTTGCTTGAGTACTGTAAGGTTCGACAGCTTGTAGTTCCACCTTTTACTAAGCATAATTTTAATTCTTTGAATAAAAGTTAAAGGATTAGAGGTCGGGATCTGAAGTATGGGTTCACAAATTTAGTCTTTGTGGTTGCTATGTGTTCTTCTTTTGGTAAATGTGAAGCTGAGTTCAGTCAGAACAAGTCCTTACCCCCAAGGTCTAATCCTGGAACTGGAGGTGCGTGTGCATATATACTCCACTCTCAGTGGATTTACAACAGGGTGGGAAAGAGCAGCCTACAGGCTGTATGAGAGACCTGAGGCCATTTTTGTCATCCTCAGGGCTATCCAGGTCAAATCTTTTTTTCAAATCCCCTACCCATTAGGGGACAGGAACATTTCTGCCATATTTTAGTCCCAAGCTAGATATTCAAAAACACCCAGGAAGTGAAAAGGAAACAATTTCCAGGTTATTTCCTGTTGTCAAAAAAGGCCTTTATTGGCCTGAAATGGCCTATGCAGACCACAAAAACATGAGGGTATTTGTATACATCCATTATCTAACACAGTGAATAGCACATGTATGACAATGTGAGTTCCTAAAATGGCTGAAATAAAAATGTAGTCAGATTGCTTCCAGGCCAGGAAATTTCAAGAACTAAATAAATGTTTAAGCAGAAGCACATAACTCAATGATGTGAGGAAACAACCAGCCAGTCTACAAAAGTATATGCCCAAGGTAATGAACTCCAGGCTATAATTGACTATAACATAAGAAGTGGTACAAAAGCCTCCCATTTTCTGGATTTCCTAACCACAATACAGTCGGCCCTCGGTAATAATAATAATAATAATAATATTTATTTGATACCCCGCCCCTCTGAATACAATCGAGGCGGCTAACAAGATAAAACCATCATACACGCTAAGAACAATCCCCCCCCTCCCCCCCTTAAAAAGTTATTAAATCAATTACAATTTAAAATTATCAGGAGTAAAAACCTCCAAATTCAAACAATTTAAAACAACAGAGACAAACCAAGAAGTGTAGCAGATGTGTGAGCTACTGGCTCATGGCGGAACCTAATCACATAAAGGAAGCGTCCGGGGGGGGAAACCTGGAGCCGGAGCTGAGCTAGTTAATCTGGGAAGGCCTGCCGGAAGAGATCCGTTTTAACAGCTTTCTTGAAGCTGTCAAGTGATGACAGTTGACGGATCTCCTCCGGCAGGTCATTCCACAATTTGGGGGCCACTACAGAAAATGCCCTCTGGGAGGTCGACACCAGCCTCGTTTTTTGAGGCTGTAACAAATTCCTCCCAGAGGACCGGAGGGTGCGGGAAGGATTGTACGGGAGGAGGCGGTCCTCAAGGATTGTACGGGAGGAGGCGGTCCTCAAAATCCATGGATGCTCAATTTCCATTGTCCCAATGGTGTTGCGTGCTGCACCACCATTAGGGACAACAGAACTCCAACATAACGTGCTGCACTGCCATTAGGGACAGCCCTCAATGGTAATGTGGGCCGCACCATCACTGGAGACAACTGAGGGCTGTCCCCAATGGCAGTGCAACAGCATGCATGCACTGCCATTGGGGACCACGTGGGCTTGCCATTTGCGGATACTCAAATTTGCAGATGGCAAGTTCGCAGATACTGAAGACCAACTGTATATCATCTCATTTTTAATATTTTTTTATTATCTTCAACATTAAAATTAACAAACACATTACATCTTACAGGTTCTTTAAATGTATAGTCCTTTTTGCAAAAAAAAAAAAAAAAAGCGAGAGAGAGAGAGAGAGAGAGAGAGAGAAAAGAAACAAGAGTACTTCCCACCTTCAGTGGACTGGCTCTTCTTATTTCCCGGCTTTCTTTTTCCTCTTCATAGTCTCTACCTATATATTTAAATTTCTTTCCATCCATCTACACCTTTAGTTCCTTTATCTGATAAAAATAACTACTATAAATTATTTAGAATCTGATTAATACTATTGATTAACTAAATACTGTTGATTAACTAAATATCCACCTTGCCATTCCCAGTACTATACACCCTTTAATTACTTAATATTCTGTTTCCTTATCTTTCACCTTCTCTTTCTATAACACCTCTTTCTATAACCTAGTATATTTCTTCCATCAGGCCTAGACTAAATTAAGGAGAGCCCTCCCTCCAATCCATCTGCCATAGTCCAGGCCTC
>JAIPUX010001232.1:171675998-171686250 GCA_020142125.1 Phrynosoma platyrhinos | reverse complement strand
GAGAGTAGTGGAGTCTCCTTCCTTGGAGGTCTTTAAGCAGAGGCTGAACTACTTTGATTGGGAGTTCCAGCATAGCAGGGGGTTGGACTGGATGGCCCTTGTGGTCTCTTCCAACTCTATGATTCTGTAGTTATTCCTCACCTGCTTGTCCTAGCTTCAAAAGTCCTTCAAAAGTGTAAGAGAGGGCTGCTACACAAGTATTGATGCTCATCCCTGTGCTTCTGTCACTTTCTTACCATCTCCCTCATCTCCCCTCAAATGGATTGTCCACAGTGGATCAAGACACAGCATTTTTAGTAGCTCAGTAGAGATGCCCACAGTCAATCATACTGTTGCATTTAGGGAGCTCAATGTTGTAATACACTCAAGCATCCAGTTTTCAGGAAGGGGGGGACAAGTTGGACAAGCGGAATTAAATTAGAGATGTGGTAAAAATGGGTTGAAAGCTAAGCAGCCAGGATACAGCCTGAAGGGGGAAGAAAGGAGTGAAAATATGTGTTCTTTGGAGGACCCACTACTACAATTGTTATTGGGAAAGAGCTAGAATTAGTTTTGCCTTTGGATAAAAACAGGATGAGATTAACAGGCATAGAAGCCACTGTTCATTGGATGAAGTATGTCAAATTTCAGATGTTGGTGCAATAGACCTCTCTATATATAAATCTTTTACCCTCCTCAAGATAATTGTCCATAGTTTTCTCTTTTTTTTTTTTGGCAAAACCAGATTAATTTTACAATCACAGTAAAACTCTAGGAGTTTTTCTGGGGAAGATGAGAAGAAGAGGGGTTTCTGCTCTTGAGGCTTCCAGACACCACAGTTTTTAATGTAGCTAAGGGAGGAAGCACAACATCAAATCTCACCTCTATCCAAACTGGTGACTTTAGGTTTCTCTGTTCTTTTCCTTTGTTGAGATGTATTTCTGCCCATATGGTCTGCAACAGGTACTTCAGGCAAAAATTGGGCCTCCATCTGTGTCAAATTTGCCCACCAAAGGGACAGAGTCTGCCTATATTCAAGGTAAGGAATTCTCAGTTTTCCTACTTCCTGACTGATGTTAAGAAAAGGGTAAAAAGCAGAGGAATTGAATTTTTAAAGGTTCAGTTAGAAAAAAGTGAAATGCATGTATTGAAAATATATATTTTTGCAGGGATAGAAAGTCAATTATTTGTTATATGTGGTTTTATACTGCATGTGGTTATTAATATCTTCTGCCTTTTTTATTATATCATGTCATGGTTTTTGTTTTAGATGTAGTTATTTTAATATGTTTTACTTATTAAATATAATAAAAAAGATGTTGAAGAAAAGGCATCAGTATTTTTTCTTGGGAGGGGGTAATTTTTAAAAACTGGATTTTAAAAATAATTTTAGTTTTATTCAAAACTGTGCAATTTTCTGAAGAACTGTGCAGTTACTGATCTACCTCCAGCCATGATTGCACAATTTTTGAGGAAGAGGGACGAGACAGCACATGAATGGATCAATTAGGTACCAGGAATTAATAAAGGTGTATTGCATAATGGAGTTTGGGGTTTGGTTTTCTAGTCTTGCTTCATAGAAGGTCCAAGGCCTGCAGGAAAAACCACCATCAATCCCCTTTCACCCCCTAATCCAAGATACCCCCAAACAATAGACTCTCTGGGCTCTGAGTTTGTGTTCCCCTTCTTTCTTGGCCAGCCTGCCTACTCTGATTCCCCAATTCTTTGTCAGTCAGGTGAGAAAGGGAAAGAGAAAGAACAGCCTTTGGGGGCAAGTTTGAAATGAATTAGAGGAGAAAAATAGTCATAATTTTCAGTTAAAGTGCACAACTTAAGGGCTTAGCATTCAAGGAATGTTATACTTGGTTCTCCCCCTTTAAAGGCTGAGTTCCTGCAAGTTGCAGGAACTTTCCAAGCGCTGTTTTAATTCCCCTCAGTGTTTCAAATGGTCAGGAACACAAAATTTTAACCACATTTGGGAAACAGTTGAATACCTATTCCATCCCTAACTCAAGAACACAGCCACAACAGATAATTTAGTTTTAATATTATTCATTTGTTTATTCTATAAGACTGAGATATCTTCTCGTCGTTTTAGAGTGAAAACAAAAATCACATGCATTTTAGAGCCATTAAGTGAATATAATGGTTTGAGGGTCAGACTAGGATTCTGGGAGGCCAGGGTTCAAATGCAAGTTTGGCCATGTAAATGCACTGGAGAATCTTGGGCAGGCCACACTCTCACAGCTTAAGAGGAAGGCAACAGCAAGCCTCTGAGTAACTCTTGCCAAGAAAACTCTATGACAGGGTTGCATAAGTCAGAGTCAACTTGAATGGACATAATAGTAACAACAAAGTACCACAATAGGATTCTGGCCTATGCAACAAATGTTGATTACAATAAATATTTTTTTAAGTTATAATATTATAATGGGTTGGGAGGAAGTTTTTGACTCATTATTGTAACTGACAAAAAACAACTCTTGCCATGAAAACCCCATAATAGGTTCACATTAGGGATGTCAAGAGTCAGAAACAACCTGAAGGTACATATTACCAAATCCTAGAACTGCCCCTATTCCTGTAAAAGGAATTTCTGTGGATTTGGTGCTAGGTGCCCTGAAAATCGATGGAATCTTTCCATGTTATGTATAGTTGCTATATTCCTTACTTTGTGCCTGTGTTCCTTATGCTTACAATAACAGAGTTTTAATGTACGAAGGGGTATCGTAAAGTAATAATTATCACCTGGACATTATTATGGTATATTGATGAAATTTTGTCAGTGTCATCATTAGTCCCTAAGTGCATGATGTGGAAAAAGCCAGCTCTTTGTGCCCTTTATTTTTGTTACAGGCTGTGCCAGAAGAGACTAAAGTGTAAGATGGAGAAGATTGAGGCTTGCAGCATGATAAAGTTCCTGCATTTGAAGAGTAATAGTGCCCAGCAATTTCATGATGAGATGATGGTAGTTTATTGAAACGACTGCACATCTTATGACACTACAGTGAGATGGAAATGGAATTTCCAAACTGGTCACATGTCCCTCACAGACGAGCCAAAACCTGGAAGACCATCATTGGCGGATGATGCAGCCACAGTGAAGAAAGTGGAGTGTTTCATCCTGGAAGACAGACGAACAATCATCTAAATGATAATGAATTGAACTCGTCTCAGTTATGGTAGTGTGTGGGAAATTATTCATGACAAACTGCACATGGTGTCTGCACACTGGGTTACATGTTTGCTAACCCCTTTCCAGAAACAAACACATTGTTGCCTTTCAAAATAGATGTTGATGCTGCTGGAACAGGATGAAGAGGATTTTGTTGTTGTTGTTTTCTGGTAACCATGGATGAATCTTTGATCTATCAGTATGATCCAGAGGCCAAAACCATAAGCATGGAGTGAAAGCATGCCAATTCCCCTCCCCCAAAAAGGCAAAGGTGCAAAAGTCAGCAAGGAAGGTCATGCTCTCAGTTTTTTGGGACTGTCATGGAGTCATTCTTACAGATTACTTTGCAAAGGGACAAACCATCACTGGCGCATACCACAGCAATCTTCTGGACAAGTTGTCAGATGCTCTGAAAAAGAAACGCCATGGTATACTCTCCAGAGGCATTCATTTCCTAGCTGACAATACACCAGCTCACTCATCTTACATTGCAGTTAACAAAGCAAGGGCATGTGGCTTTGAGATCTTACAGCTTTTGCTTATTCTCCCAACCTCACACCAAGTGACTTTTTCTTGTTCCCAGAAATGAAAAATCTGTTGCAGGGTTACCAATTTGACAACACAAATTATGTCATTCATGAAGTGGAAAAGAGGTTTAAGTCGCAATCTGCATACTTCTACAATAACAGTATTCAAAGGGTCAAGAAATGCTGGGAAAATGTGTAAATCTGGATGGCAACTACATAAGAGAAATGTGGACTACAAATCAAAACAAATTTTCTGTCAAAATTTTTTAAAAATGATAATTAAAACTTTACGATACCCCGTAGTATAATGTAACCAGAAAGCCCGTTGTTGTGTGACTTCAAGTCATTTCTGACTTATGGCATACCTAAGGCAAACCTATCGCAGAGTGTTCTGGAACAGAGAGTGTATGACTCACCCAAGGTCAACCAGTGGGTTTCCATGGGTGAGCTGTAAATCAAGCCCTGATCTTCAGTCACAGTCTAACACTCAAATCACTACACCACTCTGGCTCTCCAGTCCTACTAGCTTGAAAAACCCTCAGAGCAAATATCCTTCTACAAGAGAGAAGATATTCTCCTGAAACTGATAACAAGCACAGCAAAAGGAGGAAGGAGAGCTGGCAAGATAAGGTCTTCCCAACATACTATCTACCTAGAGCTGGTGGCTCTCTGTTATAAACTGCTATTAGGCAGCACCTTCCAACAGGAAGGTCTGCCCTATCTTCCGCTGCACCAGACACACTGGAAGGAAGTGCTGTATGGGTTTCACTCAGGATGTGGGGACTGAGTCAGCAAAAACTTACTGTACCTGACTAGAAAGCTGGCATCTACAAATGTGTCCTTTGATTTGATGGTGGCTTGTGGGGAAATCCCATGTACAAATGATGATAATCCATCAGGTTCCCAAGCTCTGCTTCCATTTGTTTTTTACCACAATGGTTCTGAAAGGCACTAGAAGTCCAATTATTATACTTCAGTCTGTGGATACAAGTGGTTACCTGTGATTTGAGTGTTTGGGGAAATATCCCATGCAAAAAAAATCATGTAAAATGTGCAACAATCCATTTACTGGTGGCTGAGGGAGAACAATGGTGTCTGGATTCTGTTCCTATTAATCTGATGGTATTTTGCAGTGTTCCTGGTCGCACTGGAGGGAAGGAAGGGGGCAAAACCATGAATCACTTGTTCTGTCTACCACTGACAATTGCTCTGCCTACACTTGATCATCCCATCCTTTGCCCCAAGCATTGCAATGGGCACCAGCTATCACTTGCCACAAAACCTAGTGATTTCTATGTGAGAAAAACAAATCAAAAGTTCCTTACGCAAAGTTTTACAGCTTATATTTATTAGGAAGAAAGGAAAGATTTTGTTCACATCTCTGAACTGGAAAACTAGACTTTTCCTGACAGGTGAATAATTCATAACTACAAAGAAGATAAGCTATTTATTAGGTCTGTACACCACCTTTCTCCAGGCACTGTCAAGAGAGTTAACAAAATCATAATGGCATAAGGCAACAACAAATTAATATGAAAGCACAGCAAATATAAGAACTTAAGGAAAATGATAAATGAAAAAAACCGCACTTCTACATTTAGCCACGCTCTCTGCTAAATATAACTATAATTATGCATATAACACCATTAGTGTTCATGACATTTTACAGATTAGCATGAGCAGAAAACATGACGAGCTTACAATGTAAATTTACGATCAGAAGAGGGATAGGAAGGAAAGGACAAGCTCATAAAAATCACACCATGACCCAAAGTAAGCATCTACATGCAATAGAGCAGGGGTAGGCAACCTTTTTGAGCTCGGGGCCGGGTTGCTGTCCCTCAGACAATTGGTGGGCCGAAGCAAAATAATAAAATAATAAAAATAATAAAAATAAAATAAAATAAAATTTAAAAATATGCATGCACACTCTCTCAGCCCCAGAAAAGCCATGATGGCAAAACCCCTGTGGAGATTTTGCCAAGAAAACCCCAAGAACAAGTAATAACAACAATAATCAATATCATCATGGCGGGGGGGCAGGACCGGCCTGGGCCGGTTCAAAGGCCTCATGGGGCCGCATCCGGCCCCCGGGCCGCAGGTTGCCTACCCCTGCAATAGAGTATTGCTCTTTCCTTACAGAAGTCCCATGTCCAGCACCAAATGATGCCTTTTAAGAGGTTTCACTACTGTTCAAGCAGGAAAGCAGATGATTCTCATATTCAGTAAAGTTACATATTTGAAGTTCTATAAAGCTAAACTTAACATGCCTATCCTAACTGTGGCTCTACCACCTAAAAACGCTTAATGTCCTATTATGCAGCTGAGTGAAACAACCTGCTTTAGGTAATATCATGAAGGAGACAGACAAAGGCTGTATCTGTACTGCAGAAATAATCCAGTTTTACACCACTTTAACTGCCATGGCTCAATGCTATGAAATTCTGGGGAATGTAGTTTTGTGAGATATTTAGCCTTCTCTTTCAGAGAGTGCTGGTGCTGCAACCAACTACAGATCCCAGAATTCTACAGGATGGAGCCATGGTTTTGCCCACAGGCAGCAAAGCATCTTCAGGTATCACTGAATGAAGAGTGCAAATCCCTAACTCAGAATGGAAACAGGTCTCCTTCTAGCAGTGTAAGTAACAATTTTGTTTTAATCTAACTCTCAAACAAATGACAAAGCAGAAAGAGCTACAGTACAATTAAACATAAAACCAATGTTAAAATGCCAGACATCACCAAGATATAATAGTAAAGCATCAAGAATCCAGTTTAATTGTCTACATCATGGAGATCAAAAAGGTTTCTAGTGCATTCTGTTATTAGTAGTGGAAAATAACATATTTATTTATCATGCTTGTCACCACTTGACATTCAAGTCTTCACACAGTAGCAAATAAACACACCAATATTTTTTTAAAAGCAGTAGTGGGAACAAATATATTTTGCACCTCATCAGGAAGGTTGAAAGGGAAGTGTAATTGCAGTTCTGAGAGAAAGCCCAGGGAACAGCCCTGAGGAAACTAATGGAAAGGCCTTCTTCCTCTTCACTATCAGAATCCTTGCTTTGGATTAAGCATGAATTTTGAACAGGGAAACTGCAGCTGACACAAGGAAAGTGAATAAGTACAAGTGCACTCTGAAAATTAGAGTGTAATTATGACAATTGTCCTTTAATATTTTCTTCTACTTGGTGTCCTGTGAAAATAAAATAATGATGCAAAGGAAAGTAGCCCCAGAGTCACAATCACCAGTGCACCAGGAACTGAGAGGTACGACTCCACTCTCACCTCTGTAGTCCTCTAAGACACCCCCAAAGTCCCCAGACTCTTAAAAAAACAAAAGTGAAATAATACTCTCATATCATCACAAACTGCAGAAGTATAAACTGCAAAACATGATAGTTTTGTGAAACCAGAAGTAATATTATGTCATATCCAGGTCTCTGTGCACCCCCCATTGGAGGAACTGGAGGCAAATTGTTCACATTGTCTGAATATACCACTTAATAGATGGCTGGAGATTATAGGTCTCCTTAACTTGGGGGTGACAGAAATGTGGGAGTTATGGAAATGTAGGGGCATATACACCTCAAATAAATGGACAGTGCTATCACACTACAAATGCTCTGTTCAGCAAGGGAGAGAGATCACTGGGTTACAATGCATGGCTTTAACATCATTCAATTAAAAAAATAAACAAACTACAGTCGTCCCTTACAATTCGCAGGGGATCCATTCTGGACCCCCACAAATCGGGAAAAAACACAAATATTGGAGACACATTGTTTTTAATGGCTGCACAGCTCTACGTATGGCCCCACATGCCATTTTGTCCCTCCTAGCTTCCTGTCCGCATTCAAAACCACGAACGGGAAGTCAGCGAATCCGGTGAGATGGCTGTATATAAGTACTTTTCACGAAACAGAAAATATTCAATGTTAGATATTTACCAAACTGAAACCCTCAAACCTAGGTCAAACACTGTGCAACTGCTAGCTTTCTTCCCAGCTCTCTCTGCAGTGCTAAAAAGCCTGCACTGGAGGATTTCCAGCTTCATGTGGCAGGTTTTTAAGGCACAAAGGGGGCTTCTGGAGAAAGTAGGTTTAGCGCCTTCCTGTCTCCCCCAGCAGAAATATCCTGTTGGATCCTACCCACCAAATAGAGTTATTAAATTGTTATGCTATAAAATACATAATGGGAGGAAGAGTTGGTTTTTCTTTTCAGAGTTTCTTTCAAAATAACTTTATTTCCACTATAAATTATTTATATATCACTATAGCACAGCAGGTTATGAATTCACTCCTACCAAAGCAGGCATTAGAAAGAAAGAGAACCAGTCCTGTTTTGACAGTGAAATATAAAGAGTATTCAAGCAGAACACTGAGATGAAGAACTGTGCTCAATGATTAAATATGACTTTGCCACTGAAGACAAAATCATTAAAAGCCATTGGAAAACCAAAATTGTCCTATTTCCACAGATTCTTAAAGGGGTACAACTATTTAGGATACTTATTAGTCTAGGCCAACACAATGGCTACAGTCCAAGAACTCTTTGCTGCCTTTCTGATTAAATTCCAAACACCCCTTTGCAGCCATTTCCTACATCTTGATAGAAACATTTAAGGCTTGTCCAAGGGCAGTAATATAAAACCGGTGTACTGAAGTGGTTTGAATGTCAGACAAAGGGTCTGATTTAAACATCAACTAAACCATGAAGCTGGGTAACTACTTCATTTGTGCAGGTAAAATGTGCAAGAATCACATACGTCAGCTTGAGCCCATGGGAGAAAGTGAGATTTTTATTGTTTTAGTGATTTGAGTTCTCAACATCTGGATTAGCCAATTCTAAATCTTCAAATCATATTACTACAAAACTCTTAGATTTCTCTCTCATCATTTGTCAAGAGACCCCATCAGGAATCACTACAAACAATGGAAGAAATTGTTCAGGGGAACAGAACCACTTTGTCCCTTGATGGGAAACTGATTTTTTGCAGGCGTATAAATAGCCTCTGATGATGAAGCTTTTTTTTACAATGAAACTCCACCTGTACCCTACTCTTCCTCTTCATCCTCTGTCTAGCTCAGTGGTTGCCCACTTTTTCTACGCCACACACCCCTAGGAAATGTTTGATTCATGTTCAGAACCCCTACAAACGTAGTATCACATTTGAAGATGAAGAAGTTTAATTTCTAATTTTTAAACCACAAACTGAACCACATGCAATACTGATGGGGAACAAATTTAACTTTGAAAAATAAGCTTTTAATTCAGTCCATAAATTGCAAATCTAAATTGAGCAATTAGATTCTAATTTATTCAGAAAAAACTAAGGGATGACTTGTGACTCATCAATGAAGGGCACAAGCCACGCTTTGTCGCACTCCCTAAAATTCTATCCACACTCCCTGGGGATGCAGATGCCCTAGGTTGGGAACCCCTGGTCTAGCTGGAAGTATTTTAGCAGCATTGGGAAGATGGTGAAGGAGAGCTGGAGAAATACAGACTTTCAGTGACAATTCCAACAGCATGTCTATAGTAAACAGCACAATAAGGCGTGAAGTGGGAAAGAATGGATTCTGGTCTAGCTGATCCTATATATGTATTGTGTATGTCTGACTGCAACAGACAAGGCAAATAGCAGCTGCCTTCAGAATCCCTTATTGAGCATGAGTGAACAGCAAAATGGAGAGAAAAGGGTAGGGCAAATAAGTCTGCATCACCAGCTATTCCCAGCACGCTAAAAAAAGCAATGACCTGTACATTTAGCCAACAAAATTAAAACTGTAAGATCAGTGTAAGCTGATAAAAGATCATCCCTGGGTGCATTTTGGAAGAAGCTTTCAAGTGGTTTCTAGAAGGTTCACAAAGTGTTTTTTGTTTGTTTACTTATGCATGCCTTATCTGACCTGGCTGTTTCATTTCACACCATTTGTTCTGAAGAAAAAGTTTGCTGAAACCTGTTGAACTGCTCTTTTTTAATGGGGTAGGAACCTCTCTCTGCTCCGTCCATGTTATTTCTGCCTCTGGCACCAAATTCCCTGTTGAAGTACTGATGCTCAGGAAAACTACAGGAACTAATGCCTAGGGAATCTATTTCCTTAACAGAGGCATATTTATATAATAAATCTTACTACTTTAGGACAATAAATAAGAGGATTCAAATACAAATATCAACTATTACTCCATAGGAAAATCTAGAATTACCCAACTTACAACAGAGTGTCTGGTGTAATTTAAAGCCTACTGAGGCATGGACTTAAATCTGCTTCATTGGATGCATAAAATATCTGCTGTTGACAGAAAAGCCGGTTCAAGAGGCCATGAAATGCAAGATGTATAGCCTGTGACATAAGTATAGCTGCCTTTCACAACAGTAACAATTTCCAATAATTTTCAAGTATTGTTCAAATACTTCCCCTTCCTCTGTAGTTTTCTTTGCAATTTTATGTAATCTGTGAACCCTCTGAGAAACTTGTCCTCTCATTCTTTCTAAGGCACCATGTACACAGGAGACACTATACAAAAACAATTATTAGAATCTCACTACAGACTTATTAATG
>JAIPUX010001232.1:171630952-171654372 GCA_020142125.1 Phrynosoma platyrhinos | reverse complement strand
ATTATTATTATTATTATTATTATTATTATTATTATTATTAAATGGAATTCTGCTTTTACATCCAGGAAACCCCTGCCATCGTTTAGTTTTCCATATATTTTGACATATGTTGGTTAGCACTCACGTTGACTCTGTCAGTGTGCATTGCAGCAGTCCAATTGAAATATAATCTGTTCCTGGTGATTTGTTTTTCGCTATTTCTCTTATTGCAGTTTCCACCTCACTTTTTAGAATTTAGGGTTCATCTTCCTATGGCTTTTCGTTTCAAATGTCCTTCATTTTGTCATCTCTTTTGTATAATTCTTCTGTGTATTGCATCCATTGTCTTTTTATTCCTTCCTAGTCTTGAATTATGTTATTTTTATTGTCACAGATTGTCCCAGTCCTTGTTTTGAATTTTCCTTTCATTTCCCGGATCTTGTGAAATAGATCTTTTGTTCTTCTCTTTTTGTTGCTGTCTTCTATTTCTCTCCACTGGTCGTTGTAGTAATTTTCCTTATCTTTCCACACAAGCCGTTGTACTGTTGCATTCATAATTCTTAGTTTATTCTTATCACTCTTTTGTTTTTCTTCTCTTCTTTTCTTTATTGTTTGTAGTGTTTTTCTGTCATCCATGTGTTTTTTCTCTTTCTTTTTGTTTACCGAAGTGGCTTCAGACCATAGTTCCTCTGGTTCTTGGTCTATTATGATTAGTAATGCAAATCTGTTACTTATGTTGTCAGTAAATTATGTTGAGTTATTATTTAGATCATATTTTGGTATACTCACTGGTTTTGTTTTCTTCTTGAGTCTTACTCTTATTTTTGATATGAGTAGTTCGTGATCTGTGCCACAGTTGGCGCCTGGTCTAGTCTTGGCCACCAGTATAGAGGTTTGCCATCTTTTGCTTCCAATTATATAGTCTATTTGATTTTTGTGTTGACCATCTGGTGATGTCTGTGTGTATAGCTTTTTTTCTGGTTGTACGAAGAATGTGTTTGCAATGAATAGGTTATTGGCTTCACAAAAATCTATCAGGGGGGTTGCAGACTGCCAGAAATAGTGTGAATTCAGTCCACTTTTAGGGTTAGGGTTAGAGTTAGGGAACCATGGGAACTGTATTTTATTGTGGCACCAGAGTTGTCTGACAGAGAAGGCTCAATGTCTCAGGAAAATAACAGTTCCCATGATTCCCTAGCACTAACCCTAACCCTAAAAGTGGACTGAATTCACACTATTTCTGGCAGTCTGCAACCCCCCTATGTCACTCACCTGCTTCATTTCTTTTGCCTAATCCAAATTGGCCTACGTTTTTTATTTTTCTTTGCTTCCAACTTTCACATTCCAATCTCCTCTAATCAGCTTAACATCCTGTGTTGGTGTGTTGTCAATTTCTTCCTGTCCTGTAGTTCTCCACCATAGAATCTATCAACTTCTTCCTCTTCTGCCTCTGTGGTTGGTGCATATACTTGTATTATGGTGATATTCATAGGTTCACCGTGGAGCCTTACTGAAATGATTCAGTCTCATTTTGCATTGTATCCACTGACTGTTTTTGCCACATATTTTCTTGGTATGAAAGCTACCCTGTTTCTTCTTGTCTTTTCATTCCACACCATCCTAGGCCCACTCTAATAGGGACAGCAGTGGGTTAGCTTATTAATTTGGTACAGGGAGAGGATAAGTAGCCACTTTTTTCTTCTGCTGCAAGACCCGAGACTCTTGGCCATGTTCAGAGCCTGTTGCTCTTGGTTTGACATTTTGAAGCGGCATATTGAAGTCCACTCTTGGCAAGTTGGGGAAGAGTATATCTACTGCCAAGCAGCCTGCTTCTGTGCCTTACACTGGAGCGAGGTTGAAAGGTCTGTCTTGCGTTATTTGATCCTTTGTGTAACTGTCAGCAGGCATTCCTTATGGCTTTCCAGCAGGACAAGAAAATCTCTTAATCCAGAGATTGCTTTTATATGAATATCTATATCTGAATAGAGAAAAGAGAGAGAGGAGTGAGTGGTGGGTTTTTTTTTTTCCTTTAAAGAAGATGTTTGTAGTTTTCTCTTTGCAAAGGATTTATTGGGAATGGGAACCATTTAAAAAGAACTATAAAGGTGTGTGATATACATCTCAAAAACCAAAACACTAATCATACCAGGGGAGGGAAACAGTGGAGTTGAGCTATTAATGGAATTGAATTCTGTGGTGTGAAAGGACTGGAATGCTCTTGCTGTTTGCCATTGAAGAGGAATTGTTGTTTGGGATTTGGGAACTGGGAAAGAACAGCTGCTGATCCTTGAGCAGCTGCTAACATTCGGTGGAAATTGGTTTTGTCAAAAGCGCAGGCAGAATCTGCTTCCAAACAGCAAATATAATGTGAGATGGGTTGTATTCAGAAGAGTGAGCATTTGGACTTTTCGCCTGCATGGAGCTCTCTTTCTTTTTAGAACCATCTATTCATTTACAAAACAAAAAAATTGACTTCAAAACTTGCAACCAGATATTCAACACTGCGGCCTCAATCCAGCATAAATATTTGCATGCGGAGCTATGCCATGGCAGCACTATGTAACATCAATGCAGCATAGGAACATTGCACAACACATCAATGACTGGGTGCCATTGCGTGATGCACTATGTACAACTGTAATGCAAAGTATAGGATGCACAACCACATTGCTCAATATGCAACTGGGAAAGGCGAGACACAGATGAACATGTTGTTTGCGCGACTCTGCTTCTGCCACTATTTGCAGAACAAGCAGATGACTTGTGGGGCCTCGCGTGTAATATGATTTAGGCATGCATGTGTTCCTAAATGAATTCCATCTTTGTGTGTCAGTGTGTTTAGTTTTCTACGAGTCTTCTTTTTCTCTCTCCCATGTTGCTTCCACACCGCAAAAATGAAGTAGTTTGACACCACTTTATTTTCCATAGCTCCATCCTATGGAATCCTAGGATCTATAGTTTATTGTGGCAGCAGAGCTCTCTGATAGGGAAGGCTATCTCACAAAAGTACAAATCCTAGAATTCCATAGCATTAAGTCATGGCAGTTAAAAAGGTGTCAAACTTCTTTATTTCAGCCATATAGATTCATGCACCCCAGTTATCTGCATACCAATATATATCATTTTGGTCTTACTTCTTTCCTGAATGAAGGCTTCCATATTCACATGGGTGAGAGTTGGTAAGAGTATAATGCTCCAGTTGCATAAAGCTTGTATTGTTTATCAGTTCACTTCCAGGTTTGGTTTCAAGTGATAACTTTTGACATTACACGATCTGGGGTCAGCAAAGTCTCTTGGAGCAACTCCACCTTTGGATTTTAGATTCTGCGGATAGGGCTTAGTTTCAGCTTCCATTTTCTATGGATGGAGGTTGGTCATCTACCAGAAGCAGTGTTTTTTCTGCAGTGGCACCAGAATTGTGAAACATGCTGCAAAATCACAGAATAAAGCATATGTATCTTTCCTGGGTCTCTTTTGGGAGGTAGCTGGGGCTATTTTTATTCTGCCAAGTACATGGGAACCAGCTGTAGATTTTGCTTGCAGAAGGTCCCAGGCTCAAGCCCTGGGTCCGTCCCCCCCCCGGCCTTCATTTTTTAATTATTTACAAATCTCATTAATCCATCTGGTGAAGATTTTTGTTGAAAGATGGTCTAGAACTATAATTTAAAAAACATGTTTGTGTGTGTGTGTTGTGAATATGGAAGCCTTCATTCAGGAAAGAAGTAAGACCAAAAGGATATATATGCCTTCAAGTCATTTCCAATTTATGGCAACCCTATCATGGGGGTTTTTCTTTGCAAGATTTGTTCAGAAGAGGTTTGCCATTGCCTTCTTCGGAGGCTGAGACTATATGACTTGCTCAAGGTCACCCAGTGGGTTTCACAGCTGAGCTGGGAATTAAACCCTGGTCTCCAGAGTCATACTCCTGAACTCAAACTACTATGCCACACTTTTGCTTTTATTATTCTATTTTCGAAGGGCCTTTACAGATTGTCAGAAATAGTGCAGCTTGAGGCCACTTTAACTGTCCTGGCTCAGTGCTAAGGAATCATAGGAACTGTAGTTTATTGTGGCACCAGAGCTCTCTGACAGAGAAGGCTCAGTGTCCCAGAAAAAATAATTCCTATGATTCCTTTGCACTGAGCCAGGACAGTTAAAGTGGCCTCAAGCTGCACTATTTCTGACAGTCTGTAAAGACCCCAAGTCTCTCCTATTACTCTTCCTTTCTTACAATATCCTTCTCCGTGTCTTGGTCAATCAGTGTTGTCCAGTTCATAACTGAACAGTAAATAGCCACAGTTACCGGTAAATTGTGACTTTTAAATGTTGAATTTTCGATGTGGATTGTTTTAATATGTGTACATTTTATTTGTCCTTCTAAATTGATGTGTGCTTACATTGATGAATTTTAATGGATTTTTGTTTGTTCATTTTTGTCCCCTGCCTCGATCCATAGGGAGAACTGGATATGAAATATATATTATTATCATTATAATCATTATTATTGTGGTTGCTTACCATTCCTAAACCAACTCCTCTAAATTTTCATATTGACCAGCTTGTGGTTTCCTTGAGAGTCCTTCTTAGAACAATTGAGTAGGAGGACTTAACATAGAATAAATAACTTAAGATCAGAGGCAATAATCCTTAGTGATCTTACCACTAATGTTTAAATTAATACAACTGAATCAGCTTCTGTATTGTTTTGGTTCCTAAGAGGACCTCTTCCTTACATTCTTGTCCTTTCTTCTTATCTTTCAGATATTTAACTTCCCTTTGACAATGTCTTCTCCTGAAATTGCTTCTCTTTCATGGGGCCGGATGACGGTAAAAGGTTGTTCCACAACATACAAGGACTGCAAAGTGTGGCCAGGAGGCAGCTGCACGTGGGACTGGAGAGAGACAGGAACTGATGTAGGTCTCTGAATCACTCCTTGACGCTTATTTGTGGCCTCTGGAAAGTAATTCCTTTCCCAATAACCATGCTATAACTCCATTATATAACAGTTGTAACTCAACAAGGAATAACTTCATTTGTCTTGCAGTGTAACTTTTTCAAGCTAATTGTGTAGCTATGATGAAGAGATCTCACTAAATGGTGGATGAGGAATATCATATGATTCAAATGCTGTCTTGTCCTGCTGGATGAAAGCATTCATTTTTTTAAAAAAATGACATGTTTGAGAAGGAGGAAAGAAACATTTTTTAAAAAATCGTAACTAATAAATTAACTACAGGTTGAGTCTCCCTTATCCAGAAATCCAGATATTCCAAAACCCCAAACTTAGGGCCTCTGCAGACTGACCCAACCCTACACTGATGCTGTCCTGACGCCGCGCACCATTACGCACGGCGTGCAGCATCAAGACGCCCTCCCGGCACAGCGTTCTGACGGACTGCGCCAGAAGGGGCGAGGAAGAGCCATGCACTGGCTCTTAGGGCGGCCTTTTGCAGCCCCTAAAAGGAGCGGCATTTTGCCGCTCTTTTCAGGGCGGCAAAAGGGAGGATCGGGATGCGGCATGGGGTAGCCGCGGCCCTGATCCGCTGCTTCCCAGGGTGGTCCAGAGCCGCCCATCTGCACACAGCCCTTACTCCATGGATGGCTGAGGTAGTGACACCTTTGTGATGGTTCCATGTACACAAACTTTGTTTGTTACAAAAGATTATTACAATATTGTATAAAATTATCTTCAGGCTATATGGATATGGCATATGCAAAATATAAATTAATTTTGTGTTTAGACCTGGGTCCCATCTCCAGAATATCTCATTGTGTACATATATGCTAATACAGTATTCCAAAGTCCCAAAATATTGTAGATCCAAAACATTTCTGGTCCCTATAATTTTGGATGAAAGAGATTCAACCTGTACTTGTAGGATCTGTGGATCTTTGGCTTTAATCCAGTTACTAGTCCCAATTAGAGTACCATTTACAATGAATGGGATTTAACCAGGTGTTAACTCACCCATTCAGAAGTTGATTTCAGTGGGTCTATTCTAGCAATTGGAGTTAATCTTATGATTGTAATTAATTTTGAAAGTAACTTCCAAAGCTTTCTTACAACTGGGAAGTATGCTGACTAGTTCTTGGTAAAGTTGCTTATGGAGACTACAACTTCCAGAATTCAAATGCCCAACTTCTAGAATGCAAGGGGATCCTGGGAATTGTAGGGGTTAAAAAAAAACCCCTCAAACTTGATCTTGACCCATCATGAGCCCCATAACCAACGGCCCCATCTGGCTCTCCTCTGAAACAGCTACTGTACCCCTGTGTGGTAGCCATTTTGGTTTAGGCTTGGCCTTTACTCAGCTGGATATACTTTAGTTTCCTTTCTTTAGTAAGTATTTTAGATCTCAGGGCCTGGCCTTAATTCTCTTGGCATGGACCCTCTTCTTCAGTCCTCTGGGAAAGGGAGAAGAATCTCATGGTGAGAGCAGTGCCTTGAAAATCACATATATAAATTGCACACATCTTAAACCATGTATTCAGATGCCTCTGGGGAAGTTTTAATGGAGTCTGGGTAGGGTTCCTAGGTCCTAAGGCCTGGAGCCTCTTCCTTAGTCTTCAGTGCAAGGGAAAGGAATTTCAAGATGAAACATCTACCTTGAAAAGGGGTCTGTGTGTGTTTCTCATTTATTAGACTTGGTATTTTTTTTATTAAATGGAATATTCTATGCCAATGCCATTGATGCTCAAAGTACCATGTTTATTGACATCACTAATCCCTGCCCCCATGGCATCCCAAAGGGTCATCTTTATGTCTCAGGTTTTACCTTTGAAATCTTAATGCTTGGGGTGGTTCTGACCTGGCAGTCTTTTTTTTCTTCTTTTTTTAGTTTGCTTTCTCTGCCTTTCATTCAAACAGAGAGAGAGTCCATTTTGGTTCAGACCTAACTTCAGTTCAGAGGACACAGTGGCATTATCATCACCATTACCATTATGTATATAGCACCATCACTCTGTTGTTGTTGTGTGCCTTCCAGTCATTTCGACCTATGGTGACCCTATCACGGGGTTTTCTGG
Source organism: Phrynosoma platyrhinos (assembly GCA_020142125.1). Classification (NCBI taxonomy): domain Eukaryota; kingdom Metazoa; phylum Chordata; class Lepidosauria; order Squamata; family Phrynosomatidae; genus Phrynosoma; species Phrynosoma platyrhinos. The sequence goes on along the minus strand of JAIPUX010001232.1, from coordinate 171,647,366 downwards.
GGCTGAGAGTGTGTGACGTGCTGAAAGTCACCCAGTGGGTTTCCATGACCAAGGTAAAAAAGGTATTCCCCTTTGACAGGGTTGTCAAGTCGTGTCCGACTGTAGCGGGCAGTGCTTATCTCTGTTACTAAGCCGAAGAGCCAGTGTTTTCAGAGACTACTTTGTGATCATGTGGCCAGCATGATTTCACATAACATGTTTACCTTCCCATTGAAGTGGTACCTATATATCTACTTGCATTTGCATGCTTTCAAATTGCTAAGTTGGCAGAAGTTGGCTTAGTGACAGGAGCTCACCCCATCATGGCCAAGCAGGGACTCAAACCCTGATCTGCAGAGTTGTAGTCCGACTCTGAAAACTGTACACCACACTGGCTCTCACCATCATTGTACATGGAGCTTTCCAAGGAAAAGGACAACAAAACAGCTCATCTGTAAGTCTAAAGATTTATGCCCAAAAATTGATCCCAAAATCCCAGGTCGGCTTATTTATAGGTCAGTATGGTAATGTGATAGCAGCTCTTTCAGATTTTTCCCTTGCAGTTTCTTTCTGTCCTGAGCCAAGCAAATAAGAGTCCTTGGTAACTGATTGACTGCTGTTTGTTTATCAATCCCTCTCTCTACTATCTTGGGAGTGAAGGCTGAAACACTTAAGCCTTGTATTAGTTGCTGTTTCCTTCTTGCCCCTTGCATACACACACAGTGAAGGAGCTTTCAAGTTTTACCCTCGACCTATCCACGGGTCATGTCAAAATCCATAATTTTGGCCCTAAACCTTGCCCTTGATTTATACATGAGGTCGACTTATAGTCGAGTATATGGGAATTGAGACATGACATGGAAAAAAGGATGGCAGTGGGGTAGGCGATTAAGTCCAGCAGATACTGCCTTTTCTTCTCTTCATCCGAGGCCCCAGCAATGGCAGCTGGGATGGAAGGAGGGCTTTCATCTGTTTCTGGGCATAGGCATGAGGGTTGCGGAGAGGAAAGTGGCCATTTTGGTTTATGTGTAGCCTCTGTCCAGAGTATTCAGATGTATAGTCTTTGGTTTCCTTTCTCCGTATTTATTTCAAAGATATATCCTCCAATTGTGCCAGTTCAGCCGAGGCAGGGCTAGTTAATCCTCTGCCATCCCAAATTTACAGCTGCTTTTAAAATGTCCCAGTTTCTCTCCTCCTCCCACTTTCCTCCTTCATCCTCACCTTACTCCAATTGTTTCAAAAAAGTTGCTTCTACTCAGTTAACTTACCTAGAGAAAAAGGATGAAACAGAACTTGCCCTTCCCAGTGGGTTCATTTGCTGTGTTAGTTTTCAGCCTTTACTGACCTCACTATCGCATTCCAGGGTTTCTTTGCTCAAAACAGCAGTTTTGTGTGTTCTTGTTCATTCAGAATTTTGCCATCTTGTTGCCTTCTGACCACACTCCGATGTTGCTCAGCCATGTGTGTCACGGTGTTCATCTACAAAACACTGGAAGGTGAGCCAGCATGGCATAGTGATTTGAGCATTGGACTACAGCTCTGGAGACCAGGTTTGGATTCCCAGCTTGGCCATGAAACCCACTGGGTGACCTTGGGCAAGTCGCATGCTCTCAGCCTCAAAGGATAGCAATAGCAAACCTCCTCTGAATAAGTCTTGCCAAGCAAACCCCTTAGGGTCTCCAGAAGTCAGAAACGACTTGAAGGCACAAAAGGACAACAGCAAATGCAAACACAGAGAAGCCATTTTGGCTCAGGCCTAGCTTCTGTGCAGAACACTCAGCTAAGTATTTTTTTATTTTCTTTCCTCCATCTCTTTCAAACAGAGATTGAAAGAGAGGGAGCATTTTGGTTCACACCTAGCATCTGTCCAAAGCACTCACCTGGATTTCCATCTCCCCTCTCTTTCAGAGAGAATTGTGCTGCAGAGAAAGAGGCATTAGCCCTCATAATACCAGGGCAAGCCTTTTGTGTTGCTTGGAAATATAATCTTCTTTTTTATTCTTTCACGACATCGCTTTCTCCGGAGTGCTGCTTAGAGGCAGTGCAACTTTTCCCCGGATAATTATTGTCATTACTGTAAACCTGAACCTTTTTCTTTTTGTCTGGGAGCTGGCATGTGACTGCCATTAAAGTACATCAAGTTTTTTAGGTCTAGGGAAGGGGGGGAATTCTCCCTCCTGTACAGGATTGTGTATGTGTGTGTTTGTGTTGGAAGGATCTTTTTTTCCCCTCCAGCTGGGTTAAACCACATCAATTTACTGCTTTTACAATGGGGGCATCACCTCAGACTGATAGCAGAAAGCACTAGCCCTTACAAGGCCTGCAAAACGTCTTACCAACCCCTGCAAGATGAGCGAGATATCAGATGTGCCTATTTTCACCTTGAGTAAAGCTGCCAATTTGCCTCTAAACCTGACATTTTAGGCTGTAGGATGGTTACAGTAAAATGCTTCTGTTGAAAAGTTAAAAATAGATAATTGCAAATGCTTGAAGTCTGTTGAGAACAGCTGCGTTCGGCACACAGGCTTCTCGTCTGCAAAGGACGATCGTCGGCAATACCTTATTATGCAAATGTTGTTACAAATGGCAATTTGAGTTTGCAAGGAGAAACAAACAAGATGGGAAGAGGACACATCTGCCTTAGTAAGCCATCATTAGCTGGATTTTGTTCGAAGATACAGCAGTCCAAAAACCATGTGTGCTGCTAATACTCCAAAGGAAACCAAATATACAGATGTAAAAGGATAAGTGTGTAGCTTTGTCCGGTAGAGAAAATTGCCCTACAGGATACAAAGCAATAATTTAGACCAGAGCTGATATACAGTACATCCTGAGACCCATGGAAGTTACATGCTGAATCTCCATCAGCAGAGGAGAAGGCATTTGTTGGGGATAATGTGAGCAGTGCCATAAAAGAGGTCATAGAAAGCACAGTAGGTGTCAGTATGTATCTGCAAAGCAGTGGAGCAATTGGATTTCAAGTGTCCACTCACAGAACCTGTACTATGTGCTGCGACCCTTCGAAAGTCCTAAAACTGGGAATCCATTTGTTACATGTTCAGAAGTCCCAAACTCATTTTGATCTACATTGTTCCACCAAGAGAGCTACCAAAAGATCCCATTTTACTGTCTTTGATCCGGGACAGGGGTAGGCAACCTAAGGCCTGGGGGCCGGATGCGGCCCCCCAAGGCCTTTGGACCGGCCCCAGGCCAGTCCTGCCGCCGCCGCCCGCCATGATGATATTTATTATTGTTGTTGTTACTTGTTCTTGGGGTTTTCTTGGCAAAATCTCCACAGGGGTTTTGCCATGGCTTTTCTGGGGCTGAGAGAGTGTGCATGCATGTTTTTTATTTTTTTATTTTATTTTTTTTTTAAAATATTTTTATTTTTATTTACTTATTTATTCTTGGTGCTTCGGCCCCCCCAATTGTCTGAGAAAGGTTGCCTACCCCTGACCTGGGATGTATTACAGTGAGTGGACCCTTGGTATCTGCTGAGGTTTGGTTCTAGGACCCAGCCATGGATGCTCAAGTCTTATTAAATAAAGTGATATACCGTAGTAAAATGGTGTCCCTTATATAAAATGGCAAAAGCAAGGTTTGCTTTTTAGAATATATATATATGCCTATATCTACCATATATAGTGTGTGTGTGTGTGCATGTGTGTATATATATTCCAAAAGTATATATTTATATATAAAGTGTGTATGTATATATTCCAAAAAGTAAACCTTGATTTTGCCATTTTATATATGGTATACCATTTTTACATATTAATGGTGGCCAGAGTGGTATAGTGGTTTGAATATTGGGCTACTGCTCTGGGGCTAGCATAGTGGTTTGATTGTTGGACTGAGACTCTGGGGTCCAGGGTTCAAATCTCCACTCAGCCTTGGAAACCCACTGGTTGACCTTGGGCAAGTCACATGCTCTCAGCCTCAGGGGAAGGCAATGGCAAATGTCCTCTGAACAAATCTTGCTAGGAAAACCCCATGATAGGTTCACCTTAAGATCACCACAAGTCAGAAATGACTTGAAGGCACACAACAGCATGTATATTCATATTTTCAAGTTGTAGATGATTGAATATGTAAATAAAGCATCTGTGGATATGATGGGCCGATGGTAGTTTCATTTTTTTTCCCGGAATAATTTTTGACACACAAAATGCTTTCCCCTTTAAACAAAGTTTTGTCAGTGTTAATATAGTATAGACTTCTCAAAAAATATCATTCCATGAAAATTTGACTGGAGCCATGCACATTACATCCACAGATGTAATGGCGTGCATATTGCATGATGATATATCAACCTAAACCAATATGAAATTGTTTTCCAGATAGGTTTGTAAGCTAGGCTATAAATATGGACTGTATAAACTTTTCTGAGATATTGTTGGTATAAACCAAATTGCTAGTCCTAATTGTTGTTGTGTGCCTTCAAGTCATTTCTGATTTATGATGACCCAAAGGCAATCCAATCATGGGGCTTTCTTGGCAACATTTCTTCAGAGAAGGTTTGCCTTTATCTTCCTCTGAGGTTGAGAGAATATGACTTCTCCAAGGTCACGCAGTAGGCCTTCATGGCCAAACAGGGATTCATACCCTGGGAAAGGAGTATTTATATGTACAGAATCAAGTGTGTTCCATACAAACAGCCATAAGCACAAGATATGGAATAAACGTAAAATAAAATCGGAGACAATAAATTTTACCTGTATTGGATTATGATGAATTTATGTGTCCCTCCTCTCCTTTGCTGAAAGAAATTTCAGTTTGCCGTTTTTAAGCTACTGATAATCAGAATATTCCACTCAAGTTTCCCTGCATAGTTTGTTGAGAAACAGTATGGAATTTTTGTTGATCCAAACTAATACAAATAATCAGTGTATTAGTTTGAAGGGGGGTTGTGCATTTGTTTTTCTTCATATTTATGTAATTGTCACTTTATTGTTTATAGTAGGTCTCCCTTTTCAGGATCATCTCAGACCCTGAGGTTTCTGGACGCAAACCTGAGACCTAGGGACACTCCTTGGTGATAGCATTAAGCATTATGCATTAAATACCAACCAGAATTGCTTGCAGCTTGTCATTCAAACACATGTGTGTGAACATATACACATATTTTCTTTTTAGGAAATTAACTTAATTGAAGGAGCTGTTTCTAAATCAAGGTAAAATGAGGGCATTATTCCTTTTCCCCTACTCAGGGAGACAGGATAATGGCCCTTTAATCTAGCCTCCTTGCTTCTAGCTAGAAAGTGGAAGCAGAGCAGAGGGTGAGCCCTGGTGCTACAGTGACTGGAAGGAAGAAGATAACTAAACACACACCCCACTAGTCTTTGGAAGTTGCAGCCAAAAATCAATTAACCCTTCCAAATTGTAAGAAGATGCTGCTCTACTAGCTGAGCTGCAGATTTACACGCAGCCCTTTCCCCTTGCCTGGAGCTAACTCCATTAAAACTGGAGAATTTGCAGCCTCATTTCCCTCCTGAACATGAGCCAAAAACTAGAGACTTGGGGCTATGCCCTGCGATCTGGCAATCCTAGGTCCAAAACACACTGCAGAAACAATCCAGTTTGAGACCCCTTTAACTGCTCTGGCTCAATGCTAGCGAATTCTGGGAATGGTTGTTTTGTGAGACATCCTTCTCTCTGAGAGAGCTCTGGTGCCACAACAAAGTACAATTCCCAGGATTCCCTAGCACTGAGCCAGGGCAGTTAAAGCAGTCTCAAATTGGAGTATTTCTGCAGTGTGTTTTGGACCCTAGTTTATAGCCATGGGCCATCATAGTTCAGTATATTGAAATAAAATACAGAATGCACATAAAATATACATTACAGCATTAGTTGAATTTATCAAAAAGATTTATTTCTCCCATCTCCCTTCCAAAATACAGCATGTCCCTGGTGTCCAGCCTGCAGATGTGGAAGAAGTTGTTCAGAAAGGTGCCAAAACGCTAGTGATTGGTCGTGGCATGAGTGAGGCCTTGCAGGTAAGTTTTACCAGGTACCTTTTTCACTGGAGTTGTGAGGTTCGGAGTCCAGCCAATAACTAGGATATTTGTTTTCCATTGAGGCAAGGAGGGGGAAAGCTGACAGTACTCAAGATTACTACAGGTTGCTGTTGCACCTCCTTCTGAGTAAGGCTGCTGTTGGACAGTGTTTGGTATGCTGCCATAAGCCCATATTTTATCAAGAAAAACAGGTATGTAGGGAAAGTCATTCCTAGGCACCCTGTTACTTACCTTGGGGTTTGGCTCAATTAAAACCACTCTCACCTTGACCAAGATTGTGAAGGAGTTAAGAAGCTTTGCCCTTACCTCCAATGACTCTGATGAAGACTAGAATCATAGAGTTGGAAGGGATCCTAAGAGTAATTTAGTATAACTTCCTGCCACTCAGGAATAGACAACTAAACTACTTCTGAGAAATGGCCATCCAGTCTCTGCCTAAAGACCTCCTCCGAAGGAGAGTCCACTGCTCTCTAAGGCAAACTATTCCATTTTAGGACAGTTTTTACCATCAGAAAATTTGCCTTAATGTTTGGAGGGAATCTCTTTTCTAGCAGCCTCTTATTAAAGCCTCTTTTGCCCCATCCACCTGCACAACTATCCCCTAAAACCTTTGCAAGTGCCAGTATGCTCTCTCCTACACACACCAGCACCCTAAAGATTATCCACTCTTGAGTCAGGGAGAGAGAGAGAGGTCCTTTTCCCAAGGGATTTACAATCAAACCTTTCAGATGGCATGAACCATAGAGACTGAAGGAATGGGAGAGGCAAATAAGGGATTGCAAGTTTTATCTCTAAATACAGGTTTGGCCAGAATCTGGTGGGTCACACACATGTGCGAGGTACCGTACACATGTGTACGTTCCCTTGCACATGTATTTGTACTTTTTTTTTTGACAGTGTAAGCAGAGTTCCACAAGTGAAACCATTTCATTTGGGCCTGACTCCTGTTCTCAACCCCAACAAGAATGGAGCTGTTGAATTAAAGGATATGGGAGAAAGAGGAATAATGATGTGGTGAAATATCAATGTAGAGAAATAAAGAATAATTGAAAGGGGGGTTGTAATCTGAACAAAATGCAAACCGGGGTGAACGTATGGGCAATAGCAGGGGCAATTGGTATTTTATAACCTTGTTTACTTCCTAAAACAAGACTTTGATGGCAAGTAAGATAAGACCTCCCTTCCCTGGGATAGATGCAGATGGGAAAACTGGAGAAACGCAGAGATTTTAAAGCACCTTTTGATGTAGTTCAAAGGGTGCTGAACACGAGCCAGAAGAGGAGGGGCTGGAGGGAAAAGCCTTCAAGGGTACAGCTTTTAAGGAAAATTCAGATTTGACATTAACAAGTCTGTGGCACATCTCTGTCCGAAGAATCCAAAATAAAGCTGTAGTACTTTTATCACTACCATGTGTCCTGATTCTTGAGGTTCGGATCTGCTAAACATGACAGTAGGACAGGGCCTCCCCAGTGAGTGGAATTCACTGTTCTGGTACATATGATGCAATTTTCAGATTTGCAGAATTTCTTTACAAGAAATCTACCAAATAGAGCCTACCTCAAAAGGTATATGCTTGGATTTCAAGAACTCTGGGCCTAGGCAATACTTTGAGACACCAGAACTAAACTGAATTTGCTGTTCCTCCCCACAAAAATCCATGAGTAGCTACTTCAAGTTCTTTCATTTCAGCAATATAACTTACAGTGGGAGACATTTTATTGCTTCTGTTTTTAAATAATCAGAAATCCTAGCCAGTTCATTGCAAACTCCACCAGTAACATATCAAATCCAGCCTTTATTCTGTCCACCCAATGTCCTGGGATAGCCAATTTGTTTTCTCCCACTTAGCTTTTTAATGCCAACTTAAAATGGTGCTATCCTAACCTGCTTTTGACCTAAGTGATTATCTGGATCTCTCTCCTATGTCAGTTTCTTTCTGTTGAAGGCTTGGCGTTGGTGGTATAGTACGTTTTTGTTTCAGGAGAAAATTAAACCAATTTGAGGGTTCCCTATATAATAAATATGTTAATAGATTACATTTCTGTGGGATGGGTAGTGTGCTAGGAGATCTCTCTCTGACTGCATATATTTTCTCTTCCTGTTTCTTCAAGGTGCCATCATCCACCGTGGACTACCTTAAGAAACATGGGATTGATGTGCTGGTCTTGCAGACAGAGAAAGCAGTGAAAGAATACAATGCTCTGGCCTCCAAAGGGGTCAAAGTGGGGGGTGTCTTCCACTCCACCTGCTAGAGTATTGGGGTGGCTCCGACATCTCCCACCATCTTGTGCCTTTGGGTGAATGGGGAAAAACAGCTGCTTTTGATTAACATGGGAGCCTTGTCTCCCAGCTTGCCTCAGGCCTTGACAACTTTGAAGAAACAAAAACAAATTGCAAAGGTGAAAAGTGTCACAGTATCATGGAATGCAAAGAAAACAAGAGCATCTGGAGAACTAGGATGTCACAAGATTGAAGGGGAAGGTTCAGCATGGGTTGCAGTCCTGCATCATACATTCATTCAGGAGCATAAAAGTCTCTTCAAAAATCAATGGAAGTTGAGTGGTTGTGAGAGAATTCCAGCTAGGGAGACTGGGAAGCTTGGATGTTTTCAAACCACTTTTCAAACCCCTATAAATGGTTACCATCACCTCTCCCTTCCTCAAGCCCTGCACATGCAAAAAGAAGGTGGAGGTAGTGGCAAAAACTCTCACACTGTTGTGAAGTTGTAGGCTTTCATGGCCAGCATCCATAGTTTTTTGTGGGTTTTTCGGGCTGTGTGGCCATGTTAGAAGAGTTTCTTTCTGACGTTTCACCAGCATCTGTGGCTGGCATCTTCAGAGAAAAAAGATTTTTCTCTGAAGATGCTAGCCACAGATGCTGGCGAAACGTCAGAAAGAAACTCTTCTAGAACATGGTCTCACACTGTTGTTTATTCACTGATTGAATAGGGTTCTTCTCACAATGATACGTTTCTCACTGAGGTTTGGAAGTCCTAGTCTTTTCCCTGCCAGGAAAAGATGCTTTGTGCCATCTTGGGGACCTTGGGTTTCCACTATCTCCTTTTCCAAAGTAAGGTTGTTTTTTTAACATGGTGGACATGAAGAGACAGGAGCTGTTGGCATTTTCTACTTGGAATGTTCCACGTACTTTTTGAGGAAATGGAAAAGTGGCTGCCCAATCTCCAGATCTAGCTTTCAGTGACAAAAAGCAATGAAGAAAACAACAGACTATTTGAAAGCATATGAAGTGGTCTTATACTGCATCAGTCTATTTTGCCCCAGTACAATAACTACTGACTGGCTGGCTGCCACTGCCCTCAGTTTCACACAGATGTTTTTCCTAGTCCCAACTGTAGAGACAGGTGGGGTGGGGTTTGAACCAGGATCTTCTGCAAGCATCTCCTGCAAGACTCACATCTTGTATGCGGGTCCAGTAAGTGGAAAATGACACCTGGCTAGCAAAACTACCCTTTCTTTGGCTGAAAAAAGGATGAATTGCTTTTCCTGGAAGCCTCTAGGAAAGGAACTCTGCATTTTAAGTAAGTTGTGAATACACCCATCCATTTGGTGTTTTTAAAGTTTATTTTTCTGAAGTAGAAAATTGTTTTCCCCCCATATTGTTTGGCACTCAGTGCACATCTCATGCTCATATAAGCCTTCTCCGTAACAGTAATAAAAGTAATGTTTGTTTATAGCGCCCTTTTCATTTCACCTTACACTGAGATGTTGATTTGCTTTATGCTGTCCAAGTGAGGCTCTGGCCAGATGTGGCAGTGTTAAGAGTACTCTTCTGCACTTTTCATCAGAGGCTCTTGGTGCATTCTGCCTCCCTCCTTAGCAAAAACAGATGTCTTAATAAATCTGTTAGTTGTAAAGATACAAGTCTCTTGTTTGCTTCTGGATTTATGCTTGCTAATATAGTTTGATGGGGTGGAGTAAGTGCTGCATGCACAAAAACAGCCTAATGCTTTGGAGATTGTACAGTTGTGTACCACAACCAAATACCTTCCTACATAGTTTGGAAATGGCCACCATGTCATGTTGGCATTAAAAATGCACCTGATTGGAATATTCCCAGGACAGACCACCACAAAGATCACATTGGAGACAAGTTGGAGAAGGTTCAGAGAAGGGCAACGAGAATAGGAAGAGAACAAAACACATGAGGAAAGGTTGAGCGGCTTCATGAAGAGAAGACAGATGTGACATGATTGCACACTTTAAATATGTCAAGGAAAAAAGATACAGGATAGGACCAGGTCTAAAGGTTTTAAATTGTAAAAGGATATGACATTAGAAGGAATTTCAGTAAGAGTAGTTTGATAAAGGAACCAATTACTTAGAAAGGTGGTGGTGTCTCTTTCTCTGGACATCCTCCAAAGAAGAGTTGGAAGAGACCTCCAGTCCAACCCCCTTCTGCCATGCAAAGCACCCCCAACAAAGGCACTATTACTTCCCTTGATCTAGACACTATACTTCGATAATGCAGCCTAAAATCGCATTGGCTTTTTAGCTGCCGCATCACACTATTCAGTCACGTTAGAAAGCTACCTGCTAGGGATGCTTTAGCTGGAATTCCTGCATTGAGTTGAGGGTTGTACTCTATGGCCCATGGGGCCACTGTCAACTCAATAATTCTATGATGCAATAAAGGATCAAAAGTGTTGCCTACAATTATAGTAACAAAAGCTTCAAGACCATGAAAAATGTATCTTTGAAACTTGACATGGATGCTAAAGGGACCCTTGGGGTTGTTTTAACTTGCATTAAGATATATTTAACTTAACTAAAAATTAATCTGTTGCTTACAGTATCATTTCCCTTAGACACTAAACTCTGGAAATTAATTTGAGCCGAGGGCCTCTGGGCAGTTCCAATATTTCTTTCATCTGCAGGACTCCCAATTCTAGAAAGCACTAGAAAAGATCAGGGAAGGATTAGCAGAAGAAACGTCTCAGCAGAGATTGGGACAATGCCATGAAGGAAATAAAAATCCAAGAATTAAAATGGAAGAGTAGTGAAAGGAGAGTGGGAAACAGCACTGGTTTGGGGAGGGATTAAGGTGTTTCTAGGCCTTGCAAAGGTGTGATTCAGGTAGTTGTTAATAAAGTATGTAGAGCTAGTACTAAGAACTGCACAAAGAACAAAATTAAGGGTGCAAGCTTTCAATTGAAAGAAACAAAAAACAACAACATGCAAACTAAGGCACGTGCTCTTCAAATTATTTAATTCTTGGAATGATCAGTTTAAACAGCAGATAACTGAAAAGAGGACCAGCTAGTCTTTCAATCAATGGACGGAGCAGGCCCCACCTTCCCATTTCTTCTCTGTCAGACAGCTGGGATTGTAGCTCTTGATGAGAAGCTACTGCGTCTCAGATCTCTCTTAGGCTTGTAGCCCAAGGCAATGAAAACAAAGATGCCAAGGTTTGAACTGGGCTGGGGAATAAGCAAGAAATGCCTGCAGCCTTTATCAAGAATATGATCTCTTTTCACATGAGATTTCCTCAGCGCGACCCTGCCCCCCCCCCCCCCCCCCCCCCGGTTCCAGGCTGCAAAGCATAGATCCAACAGAAAATCAAACATAGCAACTCCTCCTGCTCCTTTATCCAGCTGCACCCAGCAACAAGAAAGAGAGAAGCAACCGTCACATCAGACAACACAAGAGCCAGCCCGGCAAATTCTATTAAGGGTTCAGAGCTGTTTCTGGGCTTGGAGCCAAAAATGTCCACCCCAGCTACTGCCAGACTAACACGCCTTGGCGTATACTGCTTATCTCTGTGTGGCAGGGTACGTAGGAGGAGCAGACAGCAAGCTGAGAAACTTGGAGGCATTGCACATGCGTGCCAGATACACAAACACAGAGTTGGCATTCTTACACTGTACCATTCGGAGGATTCTCTCTTCCCCTGGGCAAGAAAGCCTCAGATAAATGTGCAATGTTAAGCAGTCTGCACGGTGGATATAGTCAACCCAGTGCTCCAAGCATCATTGTTTCAAGCATCTCAAATCTGTACAGTCAACACACATTCTCATGCTGGCACTCACAAACAAGAATTTTAAGCAACAAATTATCCTTTTTTTCCTCATCTACCATTTTAATATTGAAAGTCAACACAATAAAGTGTACTTTTCTGTGCAAATTTATTTACTTTGTAGCAAATGAAAATATTGTTCCTGTTTTGACTCCAAATACGTGTGGCTTCCCACATTAAAAAAGAAAGATAAAAAGAAATCATAATTGCCCTGAAAACCATTAGAGGCACATGGACAGTTCTTCCATCCCCCAAAAAACACAGACACACCTCCTTTGTCAAGAGGGTTTCTGTCCCAGGTGGAATGCCAAGTGCCACCTCCAGGGATGTACAAGGTGATCCTTTATAGGCATTCTTCTCAAAAACGTAGAACAGGACAGCCAAACATCCATAGCTGGTTCTAGCTGCCATTCATAATGAAGTTCATCCACTTAAACCAGGGTGGACAATGGGGCAGCGACCATTTTTCCACCCCACACTCGCCTGGTGCAGTTTTAGCACACCTGAAGTGATGTGATATAACTTCCAGCTACCATTTTGGCTTATTTTTTGGACTTTTTCTCTTTTTTTAAGGTTTAGAGAACTAGGGAAACCAAACTTTTGTGGTTTTGACACATTTGGGATGGCTTTCGGGCAACAAATTGCCCCAAATTGTTGAGGTTGGGGGGGCTTCAGCCAAACATGGGAATCCCAAGGGCTGCTTGTGGTCCACAGGTGGCAGTCTGCCAACTTCTGGTTTAAACCTATGCCTCAATCTATTCTGGGTAAGCTGGAATGGAGGTAAGTCAAGATACTGATGAAATCACCAAAATTACAGGGATAAAGCAAGAGGTATGGCTTGAAGTACACCCCAAAGACACTGTGGGAGACACCATATGCTGAAAGGAAGAGAATCTGAAATAAATGTGTTGGCTGCCACAGAGTCAAGAAGTTAATGGATAACACACAAAATTAAGAAACCAAAAAAGGAGGTTGGGACTTGAAGAAGCCAGTGGATAAGGAAGTGTCCCTTTTTAGTTTATAAAACATAGTCTCTCTTCTGATTTTTCAGATGTTGAACACAATATTGACAACAAGGTCACCCAATGCCAGGTTCACAGAGTAAAAACACTGGGCCATACAGCCAACAAATGGAGGGTACATATTCAAAAGTCTTGTCTGTACTCCAGAGGCATTCCATCGCTTGTAATTGTACTTAAGGCTGTGAGAGCCCACACGAAACAATACAACACACACTAGCATCCCAGTCCCTTGAAAAGAAACCAAGCCAGGAGATGTGGGCCTTCAGCCTGTAAAAGGGCAGTTTGTTGATGCAGTTGGTTACTATAGCACAAAGCTGTAGTAACATCCTTCTCTGATTTTCAACCGTGCCACCACAGAGCCTCTGAATAAAGGGAGGACCCTAACGCAGTATAAGTTGCAGTTATTGCACCATCATCTTCTAATACTCTTAAATTCTCTTAGAGAAAACTGCTTCATTTTAAGAGTGGTTTGCATGGAGTTTGGTAACATATGAAATATCACAGCATGTGTGTCATGTCCTAGTTTTTTAAGTATCTCCAATTACTTCGAGGAAGCACATCAGCAGCATAAAATACATTTGTGCCACAAGGTGTCACCGTCTGGCAGGCTTGGGCATGATATAGACTTTGACGGGTTTGCTGAAAGGGATAGTTCCTTCAATGGCATTCTCAGACTGAGGGAGCAGCTCAATGCTATCTCCCCACATGGACCGTGGAAACCTCGTGGATGCCTTGTTTCTATCCGAACTGTATGCCAGCAACAGCCGTACTTCAATCTGACAAGGCTCTGAGGAGGAAATAATACATAAAAAGGTAAATAGGTAGGTAGGTGGATGGGTGAATGGATGGAAAAGGATAGATAGATAGATAGATAGATAGATAGATAGATAGATAGATAGAATAGATCTGTGATTCTATATTAATGTCTATAGCTGCTGTCACACAGCAGAATTAATGCAGTTTGACACCACTTCAACTGCCGTGGCTCCATCCTATGAAACCCTGGGATTTGTAGTTTGTTGCAGAACCAGAGTTCTCTGAAAGATAAGGCCTGATATCTCATAAAAGGACAAATCCAGAATTCAACAGCATTGACTCATGGCAGTTAAATACCGCAGGAGAAAAGAGATACTGATGGATTTGCACAAGATTCAAAGGATACTGTTGTACACATATAATAGACACTGCATCTCTTAGAAACCTTACACACCAGAAAACATACTTGGAGATTGCTTCTTTGCCCATTTCTACCCATTCACATGTGGAGTTTGTAAGAAAAGTAACAGCATACAGTTTGTAAGGAAAATAACGGCATACAGAAACCAATTTTAAGATTTAGGATTGATGTCTCGCATGCATGCTTCTCTGTTCAGGTGTAAATTGTTGCTTATTTCATTCTTACATGCAAGAATAATTATTTTTAAAAGCCATGGAGTCTTGCTCCATGTTCATCCATCATAAGAAGTTGGGTGGATGGGAAGAAGTAGGGACTTCTTTATTGTGGTTTTAGCAGTATGGAATGCCCACCCACATTTTGTCAAACTAGTAACTAGCACTTTTCAGCAGAGGCTGAGAGCTTCATCAGTTCTCCTGGGCTTTGATTCTGCATTTGTCATTTTATTCTGCTGATTACTTCATAATCTCTGCTGAGTATACTCCACTGGATTTTACATGTCTTTTAATTCTGGTGCTTTAATACTGTAATTTCTGTTTGAGTGTTTTTCCTAATGTAAAATACTCTGCATTTTTAAAAAAGTTTTTCTTAAAATAAACAAATACTTAACATATTAAAAACTGGACCAAACAGATTATTTTAGGGATGGAAAAACTTATTATAGCATACAAAGGGGTATGAACATTTTTAGTAGTAAATGTCAACTTAAAGATTGCACTTGGCAACTATTTCAAAGAGGTCTGAAGAAAACAAGCAGCAAAAAATGCGGAGGTTGGCAGCACACTGTAACAGACCTGCTTGCAATGTTAGACCTTAGTTATGGGTTGCAAAGATAAAATGAAAAAAACAAAACAAAAACAAAACGGCCACAAACATTTATGGATGTTATCTGTAATTGACTGGAAAGGCTACTCATCTAATATCTGTTACTGTATAAAAATATTGTTTTCAATTTTATTTTTTCAAGGTTCCACAGCAATTTTTAGTTGAAAAAGAACAGGTACAACTCTGTAGGGCCATCAACAAACCTTTTATCCATATGATTTAAATTACCTTAATTTTAACCATAAAACGGTGTTAAGCCTACAGAGCAATCTTTTCCCAGCCCTGAACATGTGGCATTTTCTAGACGGATGACACATGTGCAGAAAATAATGTATTCGTGTTTTGGGGGAAATTTCAGCTACTCTCTTGCTTCTTCACTGAAGAAAAAAAAACCTACACTATCCGTAAGAGGTTGGGCATTACTCAAATATAACCTATGCTGTCCAGATTTTCCAATGCATTAAAGCCAACATTTTCTTTACCTGTCCAGGCAGTATGTGAAAGATAAACCTGAGTAATTAACCGGTGTCTTCCTGGCCCAGGGTTTCTAAAATCGGCAGGTTTAGGATGGATTATCTGAGCCTGACCATCAGGATAGAGTACCTGGAAAAGAAGAGTAATATTTGTCAGTACCAAGGGGTGACAGCCAGGACTTAATAGAGGAGAAAACCCCAGCACAATGAGAACAGAGCTGGAAGGTGTAAAAAAAGACAGACTGGGCAGATATAACAGCAGACATAGAGACAACAGAACTGGGAATTACTAGGCTTGGAACGTTCCCAGAATGTGGAACATGATTTCTGAAAACACATCAGGTGTTGTCTTTACTAATTAACACCTTGTCACTTTAAGAGCAGAACATTAGTAATTGGGTTAGTATCACACACTAAACGTTAAGTAAAAAGTAAAGTCTTAAAATGCCACAAAATGACCCTCCCAGAGTAATAATGTTATTTGCTTTACACACATGCCCAAGTAATGCTGTTACCAGCTGTTGATTTACTTTGTAAAATTAACTATGACAGTAACAGTGTAACCAGAAGACCCTTGTATCATGAGTAATATCACTACGGACGCTCCTGCCAAGGTCTGGAGGTTTGTGTAGACAAGCCCAGAATCAATTTGTTGCCAAGATGAAAACCCAAGTTTGACCTGGAAGTACTGTATATACTCAAGTATAAGTCAACCTCATGCATAAATCAAGAGCAGGTTTTGGGGCCAAAATTATTCATTTTGATATGACCCATGAATAAGTTGAGGATAAAACTTAGGGGCATGTAAAAAAGGATCTAAAGCAAAGGAAAACAATGTCAAACAACACAATTGCAGCAGGCATAACTGTATGTGCTCACACTAAAGACTGA
>JAIPUX010001232.1:171605664-171624338 GCA_020142125.1 Phrynosoma platyrhinos | reverse complement strand
GTTTAGATATCATTCTGTCCTGAGACTTCACTTAGCATTGCCCAAACATATACTTTAAACATATTTGTGCATGAAGGTTAGAAGGTTCTGCTACTGCTTTTTAATAAAGGTACCAAGAGTGTGAATTCTTGCCCCTTGTTGACCATTCTGTTTGTTTCTTAGGACCCAGACCAGGTCGAAGTGATGCTGCTGTGCAGGGAAATCAAAATGACAGAGCTACCATTCCTTCCTCAGTGACAGGTTCCACCAGAGAAAATTTCTATACTGAACAAAGGAACCTGCAAAGTGACGCTCAGCTCCTAAGGAAGTGGCTGCAATTAATAATTTTGGGAACCGGAAAATCAAAATGGCATTTTCTCCAAGTCTCTAGCAACAGACCAAATATGAGCCACTAGCTTCTAGCAGACATTGACAAATGCTTTGGTGCCATTCTTTTGATTCACTGGAGACTCATTCACCGAGCTGCACCATAACAATTTCTTTTCCCCCTGTTAAATTTGGTATCTGTGGTTCCAGAGCTTGGAAGGTTATTCATCTTCTTGTCACCAGCAGGCCAACAGCACATAATAGAGGGAAGAAATCACACATGCCCTTCACAGATCAGAGAAATAAGGGCTGTTCTCCGTTCCTCCCCCTGCACACATTACCTTACCTGCTTTGCTGCAGCTAATGCCAGGGCGTTCTGTTTCAAATACAGGGGTGCAGCTACATTCCACAGTTTCTCCTGAAGAGCCTGTTGGAGATAACCAAAGCAATAACATCTTCATAAAAAAATAACCAAGAATCTGCTGAACCATTTTGGCCAAAAACACCAATTTAAAAGATGATTCCCTACTCCCTGCTTTCATCTTTTGTGCATTTAGAGCAGCCTCCCAGATTGGTCCAAAAGGCTTACCTAGTCCAGAGCATGGAAAAGATATTGGGGGGGGGGGGGGAAGGACAGGATAGGATAGGATGGGGACTACAATTCTCAGCAGGTTGGGGGATTCTGGGATCTGTAGTTCCCAAAATACCTTTCCAAGCTATGCCCCTAACAGTGAAATGAACAGAGCACTCCTTCACCTGGTGAAGTTACAAAGCTGCCCCTGGGCTGCTCCGTCAGCTGACCTTGGTGGTGCCCAAGAAAATGATGAGGCCACAATTATATCTACATCTTCTTAAATACAATTTCTGCAATGTTATAGACTGCACACCCAATTTAGTGTATGGGAGGTGGCACTAAAGGAAGCTTTTTTTTCTTTCAGGGCCAACAGCCACATCGAACCACAAGCTGCTGAGCCAAGCTCTTCACTAATACACTCAGTCCCTATGCTATTTACCTAATCTGTTGTCTGTGAGCCCCAAACCAACCTGCTGTTGTCAGAGGAAGTACAAACTGACAATTTCAACTGAATAAGGGACTCTACAGACAGCCTGAAAGGGGCAACTCTGTGCCACCCCTGGGACTGCCGGATCGGGGCCAAGGCAATCACATGCTGCAGACCTGATCCGGCACTTTACCGCTCTAAAAAGAGCTGGCAAATGCCGCTCTTTTCTAAAACAGCAAAAAGCCGTCCTTGCTGCTACTATGGCGGTTTTTCCGCACTCCTTTTTTGTGCAGCGTGTAGTTGCCATGCTACTGGAGTGCCCTGACGGTGTCTGCTGTGCGGTGGGGCACACGGTGTGAAGGTGGCGTCAGGGCAGCCGGCATGCAGTTTCCACGCCATGACTCCACCCCCAGGCTGGCCCTTTGGGACGGTCTGTACAGGACCTAAGTGGAGGAGTTTCCCCACTGGGGAAAAAACACACAAACAGACTAGTTTTAGTTTAACTGTCTTTGAGCCAAGTAAGGATTATTCAATTTGCTTTCTTGATTTTAAGGGGCAAGAACATGTTTTTATTTTTTATTTTCAGGATTTATATCCCACCTTTCTCCCACAGTGGGATTCATTTCTTCCTAACATGTAGTGGGAAGTGCAGCAACAGAGCCGGGGTCTGGATGTAAAGAGAAAAGCATACCTTTATCAGGAGCAGTTGGCATCGGAGGTAAGCAGCAGAAAAGTCAGCCATCCCAGCCAAGTCAGACTGGAGTTCTCCAAATCTTTGAAGGTCTCTTGAGGAAAGAAAGGAAGGGATGGGGAGAGCAGAATATATTTTGTTACTCGGGACTGGTTTATTTCATTTATTATTTGCCAATTTAATTTACAGTCGCCCCTCCATTCTCGTGGACTTGAAGTCTGCAGTTTTGCTTATTCACGGAGGTGTGGCCTCCACTAAAATCAATGGGGAGTGCCCCATTCAAGCCTATGGGACTTGAATATTGGCGAAACTCTGTTTTCACAGGGGGTCTAGAATGGATCCTCTGTGAAAATAGAGGGCCAACTGTATACCCCAACCTTCCTCCCAGCACGTGATTCAAGGCAACTTAGCACTTTTAAAAGCACAGTACAGCTAAAAAAGCTACTGTTACAAAAGTTAAAACAGATTTCTATTTAAAAAGCAGGATTAAAAATACCATTAAATGCAATTTTAGACACATTTTTAAAAACATGATAGAACCACAACACCCACATCTTTATTAAAAGCTCCATCTGCCACAATGTATTAAAAACCTAATGTCTGCCTAAATAAAAAGATTGTTATCTGCCAGAGAAAAGACAGCATGGAGGGGACCAGCTGGACCTCCCAGGGAAGGGAGTTTCATAACTTGGAAGCAGCCACCAAGAAGGCCGTCCCTCATATCCTCACCAAATGTGCCTATGATGGTGATGGGGCCAAGAGAAAGCCCCCCTCTGTAGATCTTAAAGTTCAGCCAGGCTTACACAGGGAGACAATCTTACAGATAGTCTGGACCCAAGCTGTGTAAAGATCATAACCAGCACTTAACATACTTTAATATATTTTTTAAAGTTAGTA
This sequence comes from Phrynosoma platyrhinos, assembly GCA_020142125.1. Classification (NCBI taxonomy): domain Eukaryota; kingdom Metazoa; phylum Chordata; class Lepidosauria; order Squamata; family Phrynosomatidae; genus Phrynosoma; species Phrynosoma platyrhinos. The sequence goes on along the minus strand of JAIPUX010001232.1, from coordinate 171,621,443 downwards.
ATACTCCATGTCCAACTTGTTCATTCATTCCCAGGGATGAATCAAGAGACTGAACTGAAAGCAAGTCAACCAGTCCTACAAAAGATAAAGAGATAACAACTCACCTTTTGTTCAGTTAGAGTTTTATTCAAGACTGTATATACCAAGATTCTTGGAGGAGGACATAAGAAGGACCAGCTCAAGAAAGATGCATTAAATTTGTTGTGGACTGGGAATTAGTGTTTCAGATTTAAAATCCAAGCAGACTGACCAGCAAAGCTTCCCCACAGCTAAACCAACAAGGGGAAGTGTTAACATGTGGGAATGGAGATTGTGCTGGATCTTCTGAGTATCTCTTTTTGTACAAGAAAGCAGGAGGGGAATCTATAAAAACCTACAACTTGAAGAAGAACCAGCCTTTCCACTGTAGAGGAAACTTGAAAATAAAGCACTCAACACAACCAACTCTTTACTTCACTCCGGGTGCATCTACACTGTAGAAATAATACGATTTGACACCACTTTAACTGCCATAGCTCCATCCTACAGAAACTTGGGATTTTTAATTTTGTGAGGCACCAGCACTCTTTGGCAGAGAAAGGTAAAGATCTTGTAAAATTACAAATCCCAGTGTTCCGTAGGATGGAACTTCAGCGCATAAGATAGGATCTATTTTACACATTATTTATATGGCATAGATGCACCCTCCAGTTAATATTTATAGCACGGCAAAGAACTCATCTAAATAAAATCTCAGGGTGATTAGTACAAACCATGGTTTACTGTGATGTACAACCTCACAGAATACAAAAGAGACACAAAAGGAAGGAGATCCTTGAGAAAAGTGCAAAAACAAGTGGCAAGGAGTGAAGAACAAAAAGCAGAATACAAAATCATAAACATATATATTGAAAAGGTGATATATTTATATTTATTATTTATTATTAATATAATATTTAAATTATATTATTTTATTATATAATATATAATATAGTTATATTATATGCACACTTTTAGAATTATATGTATGATTGTTTACATTTTTGGCTTTGGTTTTTACACCTATGGCAGATGCCTTAAAATGAGAAAGGAAGGTTTGGAACAACTACCGGATTGTAAACTCAAGAAGCTCCTGAATGCCCTGTGGGTCTAAATGCTGAAGATTGAACACTCGTTCCAAGCTCTGTTTCAGGAATTCCTGGGAAGGGTCTTCTTGGAGGGCAAGGCTGGCAGACACAGGCGAAGATGCCAGCTTCTTCCCAGGCAACTAAGCAAAAGACAAAATGGAGAGCCAAATTCAGCAGACCACCCACCTCCTATCCACTTTTTTGCTATAAAACCCCAACATTCTTCACTACAGTGACTTTTTTTCTCCAAGGAACAATTGAGAATGGAAACCCATTAGAAATCCATGATGATAATGACAAAATGAAGTCAACTCTATATCTAATTATTTTACCAGAAGTCAAGTTGCAGAGTAACCTTACAGACTCATGTTAAGAGACTGTGTAAAATCGATCCCATCTTTTCAGACCATGATGAAGCTCAGCAACATAACAAGAGTGATATCCAATCACTCTAAGAACAGTAAGACAATATGCCTTTCTGATCGTCTTTTCTAAGAGAAAGGCAGAACCTCCTCCAGTCACTGGAATTCAGTGGCTACCATCTCTGGGTCTAGAAGCAATACAATGAATCCTCAATTTCCATAGATTCTGCATCCACGGGCTTAACCATCCACGGCTTGAAAATATTTTTTAAAAAATTCCAAAAAGCAAACCTTGATTTTGCCATTTTATATAGGAGATACCATTTAACATGCAATTGTATTTAATGGGACCTGAACTCCATGGATTTTGGTATCCACAGGGGTCCTAAACCAAACCCCAGAAGATAATAAGGGCTCACGTATATAACTACCATGACTAACAGCCGCATATACCTTTCTCCTCCATGTCTAATCCCTCTTTAAAACCATCTAACAAAATGAAATCCAACAATCTTACAGCAGCAAATTCCATATGTGATTTATATGTTGCCTGAAGAAGTTAAGTCACATTAGGCTAAACAGCCCCATAAATAGGTGGAGTATATGTGTGCATATGCATGAATGCATGCATGTGTATATGTATATGAATTTGCATAGAGATTTCATATGTACACAATTGAATACTTGTCCAAAAGGCACTGCCCTACTTGCAACAGTTTACCAGTTCATATGAAGACATAAGAAGTCTGTTCCAACTAGATCAGCTGTTTTAGAATGTATGTCTCCAAAAATAGATATGTCTGTCCAGAATTAAGAAACTAGGGTTGATCTTTCTACTATTTCAGTAGAGATGTTTTATTACAAAATGTCATGCTTGCAGTGCTTTTTTAAGACCATGAGAGAAACAAAAGGCATGATGTCTCTCATTGCAGAGTCAAATAGTGTGCTTGGTTACAGTAACTTAAAAAATACCCAACTTACTCTCAACGGAGGGACGAGGTGAGAAAGACTGTCTCGAAGGTAAGCATAGTGCCTGAAGGTGTGGTCTGAGAATAAAGCAGGCATGGTTGGACATGATTTGGCAGCATTGAAAATGAAAACCAGGACTGCAATGTCTGGTTGTCCCTCAGATTAAGGAAAAAATAAATCCAAAACTCTAGAATGATTATATATTGTCTGCAAGTACAGAGAAAAACTACAGGTGGAATATTATAGAATGTAGGCTAAGGAGTGGTACACAAACATTCTGCCGGAAGGTTCTTTAAACTATAAGCTTTAAAGTATTTTAGTGCTTTAAAGTATTTTAGCACATCCTGTATCAAATCATCATCCCCCTATGACAGTGGTTCTTAAATGGGGGGGCAGGACCCTGGTGGGGCACAAGAGTTGCTCAAGGGGGGCACAAGACTTGGGAGACCCTGATCCTTCCTGCTCCTCCTCCTCTCAAACTTTTTTATGTGTAAAATTTACACATGCATTAAGTTAAATATTGAATTTACTTAAATAAATCTTAAATAAATTTGGACAATATTATTTCCTTATAAAATGTTAAAATATTAATATGCAAATAAAAATACACACACTAAATATATAAAATATTTTTATTGATATACTATTTCAAGGGGGGACTGACATCCGCATATAGATGTAAAGGGGGGTCCCAAGGGTAAAAGGTTTGAGTACCACTGCCCTACAAACATAATTTCAAACTCAAATGAAGTTACTAATTACTGTTTGCAGTTACAAAAATGATCAATACAATATTTTTTTAATTAACTCAGCATGGGAAACTATGAACTTTAACTTGCTGTTGCAGAGCAAGTAGGAGTAGAAACAAAATCAGAAAATTAAAGACTTTCTATTGCAATTGTCAGGGAAAACACTTAGAAATGCTCATAAAACCAAAGTTTTGACTGGTAACTACTATTAGCTAGATGCCCTCTTTTTAGCAGTTTGCATTCAGACTTGGTAACTGGCAAGGTAATTAACAACATTAGTCAACTGCATTGTGTTAGGACATTTAACCAGACTTGATTTTTTAAAGACATATATCACACAAACTATTGGTTAAAACTATCTTTCTGCTTGCTTTTAATGCTTGCTTAGAGACCCTATTTTTAGGTAGACTGGCCTGTAGAGGTGGATCATAAACCCAGCTTTGCAAAATCATCCAATCCATGGCTTGCTAGCCAAGAGATCTTTAATCACAGTTTGATGTGATATCCTAATTTATTCTGCACATTACTCAGACATACAGAGAGAATAAAAAGGATACAAGCTGGGTCATCCATGTCAGGTTCTGGAGTGTCAAAGAAAGGGTGGGTACCCAACAGTTCAGGAACAAGTGGAAGCACAAGGGTAGGATGTCTGCCTCCCAGGAACTTTAAGCACCTGCAAGACATAGATTTAAAGTGTTCAGCATGTAAAACACTGCACAGTCTCTGTTTAATATGACCTCAATCACAAAAATGTCTGAAAACCCCAAAACTAAATGAGCTTCTTTCTGTGAGCTGCCCCACTCCTAAAGAAAGGGTACATATAAATGGAATAAACAAATTCAAATAAAGGAATTGTGAGTCACATATGATTTTAAGACATGCTTTTTTTGCTCCCAGAATTCATAATTCTTGATCATGAGTCTCTGAGATGTGAATTTGTAGTCTGTTTTTTTTTAAATAACTAAAGATAATCAGAGTTGTTTCTATTGTATTTAACTTTCACACTGTATACTAATGAGCCAATGTGGCATAGTGGTTTGAGCATTGGACTACAACTCTGGACACCAGGGTTTGAATCCCCACTCAGCCATGGAAACACACTGGGTGACCCTAGGCAAGTCACACTAACTCAGCTTCAGAAGAAGACAATGGCAAACTCCTTCTGAACAAATCATGCTCAGAAGACCCCATGATAGGTTTGCCTTAGGTCACAATAAATCAGAAATAACTTGAAGGCACACAACAACTATATACTAGTCTTTCCCACAACCTTTAGTTGTCAGGGTCTATAACTCCAACCACCCCCAGCCAAAATTGCCCATGGCTAATTCAGGCTAGGCCTCTTTTATTCTGAAAACTGGCTTAAAATCTTTCATTCCAAATTAATTAATTAATTAATTAACTAATTAATAAGTATTTATACGCAGCTCTTCAGCCAAAAGGCTATCAAATATTAACCATGTGCATCAAGCAAACGAATGCATCATAAAGAGTGCTTCATAAAGAGATTATTCAGCAAGTTGCAACCCTTCAAGCCATTATTATATCTACTTCAAGAAGAGAGACAACAACACTTACTTCCAGATGGAATCCCTGTCTGTAGGATACTTTGTCAGATTCTTCAGGAGCTCAACCAAAGCAAGATGGATGCCTTCTTTTGTCGAGACATTGGTGCAACACAGCAGCTCGTGGAGAGCTTCCCGTATATCTCGGGAAGAATCCTGAACCAATACTTAAAAAGCTTAGAATAATGACAAATAATGAAGATTACTTTTTCTACAGACAAAAACCTATTTGGATATTCCACCATGGTTCAGAGGAATACAAGGAATCTACAAGACCATGACTGAGATTTTACATCATGTTTGCATCCTGTAAATATGCAATCATGTAATTATATGATGGTTACTTTACACCACTTTCCTTCTGAATATCAACTTTGTCCAACTGATTATGTATCTGCCAATTTGCCTGTTTCTTGTGCAACTGTGCAATGAGGAATGCACAGTGGTTGCTTCTGCAATCCCAGTGAATCAAGTGGTTCACTGAAAGGACTGACAGATAGTTACAGATTACCCAAGCCTGTGTAGCTGGAATCCTATTGCTTAGTCCCAATTAGAGTAGATCCATTCAGTCAATTGTTGAAGAGTGAACGAAGTCATACTCTACTTGAAAAAAACAAAGGGATGTGGGCCCATGTGAAAGGGTTACATTTGAGGAATTCTTCTTATGCATCCTTGAACTGAATATACCTGTTGCAGAGCAAGCATGTAGAGTTGTATATGTAAGGGAATTTACACAGGGCTATGACATCAACAGCATTCCAGCCTAAGTATTTACTCCGCATTGATCTCAATCCATGGCAACCTTATGGATGAGACATCTTTAGGCCCCCCTGTCCTCTACTGCTCTGCCCAGCTCCCGCAAACTCATATTCGTGGTCTCTTTAATAAAGTCCATCCATCTAGCATGTGGCCTTTCTCTCTTTCTACTTCCCTCCACCTTTCCTAACATTATTGTCTTTACCAACGATTCATGCCTTCTCACAATATGTCCAAAGAATGACAGTCTAAGGGCCTTTGCAGACTGCCAGAAATAGTGCACTTTAAATTGAGGTACTGCCCTGGCTCAGTGCTAGGGAATCATGGGAACTGTAATTTATTGTGGCAGCAGAGCTCTCTGACAGAGAAGGCTCAATGTCTCAGAAAAACTACAGTTCCCATTATTCCCTAGCACTGAGCCAGGGCAGTGCCTCAATTTAAAGTGCACTATTTCTGGCAGTCTGCAAAGGCCCTAAGTCTTGTCATCTTGGCTTCTAGGGGTATTTCTGGCTTGATCTCCTCTAGGACCCATTTATTTGTCCTTTTGTCTGTCCACAGAATCCTCAGCACTCTTCTCCAGCACCACATCTCAAATGAGTTTCCTCCTATCTTCTTTCTTGACTGTCCAGGGAACAGGGAATACAATGGCTTGTATGATTCTGACTTTTGTGCTGAGTTGTATGTCTTTGAATTTTAGGAGCTTTTCTAGTTCTTTCATAGCCACCCTCCCCATTCTTAATCTTATGATTTCCTGGCTGCAGTCCCTGTTCCAACCAATGTTTGATCCCAGAAATGAGAACTCTTTTACTATTTCTATTTCTTCATTGTCTAGTTTGAATGTATGTAAGTTCTCTGTGGTCATTACAGTTGCCCCTCCCAATTCATAGGGGATCCATTCCAGACCCACCCACCCCCATGAAATGGCAGCTTGCAAATATTCGAGCCCCACTGAAAATAATGGTGCACGCAGGCAGGCACCGCCATTTTATCTATAGCCACTTGTCCCTCCCGCAAAGAGCGAGACCGTGGACTCAAAGTCTATGAATGGGGAGGGACAACTGTATTTTTGTTTTCTTTATGTTCAACAGTAAGCCTGCCTTTTCACTAGTTCTTCCAGGTCTGTGAGGTTTTCTGCTAGTGCAATGGTATCGTCAGCGTATCTCAGATTGTTGATATTTCTTCCCCCTATTTCCATTCCTCCTTCTAATGTGTCCGAGCCTGCTTTTCTTATAATATGTTCTGCGTACAAGTTGAACTGATAGGGTGAAAGGATGCAGCGTTGTCTGACTCCTTTGCCAACTGGGAACCATTCTGTTTTTCTGTGTTCTGTCCTGACAGTAGCCTCTTGTTCTGAGTACAGATTCCTCATCAGAACTATCAGTACACTAAGTACATTGGGATGACATGAAACACTAATACAGGTTGAGTCTTCCTTATCAAAAATGCTTGGGACCAGAAAGAAGCATTTTGGATTTTGGAGTTTTTCAGATGTTGGAATATTTACATAAACATAATGAGATATCTTAGAGCCAAGTCAAAGCATGATTTTTTTACGTTTCGTATACACCTTATACACATAGCCTGAAAGTAACTTTATACACAATATTTTAATAATTTAAAAAAAAAATGGTGTACAAGTTTGTCACTATCAGAATGCAAAGATGTCTCTATCACAGCCACCCATGTGGATGATTTTGGAAAATTTTGGATTTCAGAATTTGAAATAAAGGAGACTCAACCGGTAAAAGGAAGTTCTTCCAAAGGGGTTGGACTTGCCTCCAAAACACCTAGCACAGTGTCCAGTTGGTCTTCTCGCAGGGTGATATTATTGGAAATCTTTCTCATGGTGTGAATTGACTGCAGCCTCACTTCTTCAATCTCATCATTGAACATGTCAACCAGAAAATCAAGGCATTTCTCTGCAAAGGAGGGTGAGGATTGGGCCAGCATGCAGAGGGCCTCGACTGCAGCAATCCGAACCTCTGAAAAATGGAAAGAGGGCAAGAGAGAGGAATGTAATAGAACATTTCTACCGGAATAGTAGAAATGTCAACCCTAGTTTCTTAATTCTGGACAGATGTATCTATTTTTGCAGACATACATTCTAAACAGCTGATCTAGTTGGAACAGACTTCTTATGTCTTCATATGAAGACACACCAGAAAAAAAAGTTATTAAGTAATGACAAATCCTCAAAAGGACACTGAGAACCTGGGCAATAGGCCCTCCACTCACCATACATTTCATCTTCCAGGCCATGAACGAAGGCCCCACAGGCACCGGATTCAATTAAGTTCACAGCTCCAGTGTCTACTTCTTCTTTGGGAGCATCATCTCCCCACTTTCTGCCACTTGAGAACTCCCCAGAGCTGTAGAGCTCTTTTGCCCGTTCGTGGGCTGTTCGTTTTCGCTGTAGATGCAACAAACGTGAAAGTTACATGCCAGATATATTATAAGAAAGCAATAGAGGTTTGAGCGCTGGTCTATGATTCTGGAAACTAGGGTTTTAACCACTGCTCAGCTATGGAAATCCATTGGGTGATGTTAGACAAGTCACACACTCTCAGCCTCAGATGGTGGCAAAGGCAAGCCTCCTCTAAACAAATCTTACCTAGAAAACCCTGTGGTAGGATCACCTTAAGGGCATCATAAATTGCAAACAGCTTGAAGGCCACAAAACAACAACAACAAAGTCCAACACATTTACTCCTCTTTATGTAACATCAAGTTTCATAACTTATTAACAGCCACAGGCTAGATTGCCTAGGCTGAGCAAGGATCTTCTCCAGACAACCAAACAGATTAACATAACAAAAGGTAGGACCTCCATTACAAAGATTTCTTACATAGGTACACTGTGAGTGACAGATTTGTGTGAGCAAGCCATTTTTGTAGCTCTATTTGAAAACCTAGAACAAATTATGTGAAGTTCACTGTACATGTCTTTAGCTTTATGTGAAGCTTTAATTATCTTGTTCTCCAGAACTTGGATTTATTCATTTATTGTTCAGTTCTAGAGGTAGTAGGTAAGGAGAAACATGATGCAAGGAACTTCCAATAGGGAGCTGCTCAGAGCCAGTGGCCTGATGATCATTTTTAGTTTTTTATTCACATTTCTAACTGACTTCTGTTGTTGCTGCATGCCTTCATTTCCAACTTATGGACACCCCAAAGCAAACCTATCATAGGGGTTTCTGGGAGTGAGAATGTTTGACTCACCAAAGGCCACTCAGTGAGTTTCCATGGCTGAGCAGGGATTCAAACCCTAGTCTCTGGAGTCATAGTCCAACATTCAAACCACTAAACTACACTGGCTCAACTGACCTCCATAGCTAAACAAAAAATACACACAGAGAGACAACACAAGGTGGTTGACTTTCATGTCAGTAGGGCAGTGCATTTGTTAGGGGTTTTAGTTCAGACTTTAAGAGCAATCCAAGATACTGCACCCTATGTCCCAAAAAGGATCAACACCCAAGTATGCACTAGATTCCAGAGGGGATTGACCATCCTGCTGACATGGAAGTCACCAGGGACTGTTGACAGATGGAATATTTTGCCTGGAAAAGCCCAACTAAGTTAAATTTTATTTTTGTATTTATTTAATTCCACCTTTCTCCCATTAATTAATGAAAATGCATTATAATTAATTAAAATTAACTAATGAGACTTTTTAACCAGTTAAATCAGTACTACTCTAAGCAGGAAGGGTGAAACTTTTTACTACCAAAGGCCACATCCCTTCAAGAACAATCTGTTGAGGGCTGCATGGCAGTAGTAAGTTGGTGGGTTTCTTTCTTTCTTTCTTTCTTTCTTTCTTTCTTTCTTTCTTTCTTTCTTTTCTTTCCCTCTTATTGCTCTTCTGCCTTCCCAGGAGACTACTGGGGAAAGCCAGATGCCCTTTCCAAAGATATAAACTGATTGCTTACAGAGGGCTTTTGAAATGAGACCAAGGGTTACAGCTGCCTATTCCTGCTGGACAGTATCGATGTGATCTTTTGTAATTCCTGTTCAGAGCTTGGAAAGTTATTTTCAGACTACAACTCTTAAAATTCCCCTGCCAGTGTGAGGAGAGTATTGTTAAAGTGGCTGAAATACTTTAAAAAAACCAATAACACCATACAGCACAATCTTAAACACAGAATATATTCACTAGCAAATATTATTATGGTTGCTACCATAGAGTTTAAGGGAATATTTAATTTGACAACAGACCTGGTTGAATTGATAACTGAATAGCTGACACCAGATTTTTTTCAGAGCTTGAAAAAGTTTTTTTGTTGTTAACTGCCCTCGAGTTGATCTCAACTTAAGGCAACCCTATGGATGAGACATCTCCAAGACCCTCTTGTCCTCCACTGCTCTGCTTAATTCTTGCAGAGGAATTCCCTTAATAACCATGACTTCCTTAATAGAGTCCATCCATCTGGCATGTGACCTTCCTCTCTTCCTATTTCCTTCACCTTCCCCAGCATTATTTTTTTTTCCAAAGAGTCCTCTCTTCTCATGATGTGTCCGAAGTATGACTCAGTTTGGTCATGTTGGCTTCCAGGGAAGTTTGCGGCTTGATCTGCTCTAAGACCCCTTTGTTTGTCCTTTGGGCTGTCCATGGGATCCTCAGCACTCTTCTCCAGAACCACATTATCTCAAATGAATTGATTTTCTTCCTATCATCTTTCTTAAACTGTACAGCTCTCAAATCCATACATGGTAATAGGGAATTCAATAGCTTGTATGATTCTAACTTTTGTACTGAGTTGTATAGCTTTGCATTTTAGAATCTTTTCTAATTCTTTCATAGCCACCCTCCCCAGTCTTAATCTTCTTATTTCCTGATTGCAGTCCCCATTTCTATCAATGTTTGATCCCAGGTATGGGAATTTCTTTTTTTTTTTCTTTTTCTATTTCTATATCTTCATTGTCTAGGTTGAACTTGTGAAGGTCCTCACTGGTCATTATTTTTGTTTTCTATATGTTCAGCATTAGGCCTGCCTTTGCAATTTCTTTTTTGATCTTCCTTAGTCGATTTTCCTGGTCTGTGAGGTTTTCTGCTAGTACTATGGTGTCATCTGCATATCTTAGATTGTTGATATTCCTTCCTCCTATTTTCACTCCTCCTTCTTCTGTGTCCAAGCTTGTATGATTCTAACTTTTGTACTGAGTTGTATAGCTTTGCATTTTAGAATCTTTTCTAGTTCTTTCATAGCCACCCTCCCGTCTTAATCTTCTTATTTCCTAACTGCAGTCCCCATTTCTATCAATGTTTGATCCCAGGTATGGGAATTTCTTTACTATTTCTATTTCTTCATTGTCTAGGTTGAACTTGTGAAGATTCTCACTGGTTATTATTTTTGCTTTCTTTATGTTCAGCATTAAACTAGCCTCTTCCTTTCCTGAACCCTGCTTGGACCTCTGGAATTTCTCTCTCCATGTATGGTTGGAGTCTATGTTGCAGAATTTTGAGCATGATTTTGCTTGCGTGGGAAATCAGTGCTATGGTCCTATAGTTGCTACAGTCTCTTGTGTCTCCCTTTTTGTGGATGGGGATGTATATTGATCACTTCCAATCTGTTGGTCATCTTTTTGTTTTCCATATCTGTTGACATATGTTGGTTAGCACTAGAATTGACTTTGTCAATGTAGACTGAAGCAGTTCAATTGGAATATCAACAGTTCCTGGCGATTTGTTTTTCGCTGTTTCTCTTATTGCAGTTTCCACCTCACTTTTTAGGATTTGGGGGTTCATCTTCATATGGCTCTTCATTCCATGTGTCCTTCATTTTGTCATCTCTTTTGTATAATTTTTCTGTGTATTGCATCTAATGTCTTTTTATTCCTTCCTGGTCTTGAATTATGTTATTTTTATTGTCACAGAGCATCCCAGTCCTTAGTTTGAATTTTCCTTTGATTTCTTGAATCTTGTGAAATAGATCTCTTGTTCTTCCCTTCTGGTTGTTTTCTATTTCTCTGCATTGGTCATTGTAGTAATTTTATCTTTCTGCACAAGCCGTTGTACTGTTGCATTCATAATTCTTAGTTTCTTCCTATTTCCCTTTTGTTTTTCTTCTCTTCTTTTCTTTATTGCTTGTAGTGCTTTTTCTGTCATCCATCGTTTTTTCTTTCTTTTTTATTGAAAGTGTCTGTCTGCATTCTTCTTTTATTATGTCCCTGGCCTCAGACCTTAGTTCCTCTGGTTCTCGGTCTATTATGCTTAGTAGTGCAAATCTGTTATGTTATCAGTAATTACTTGCCAGGATTACAATTCCCAGAATCTCCTGGCTGTGAGATCCTGGGAGCTTTGTTATTGTGTGCCTCTAAGGCAACTCTAGCATAGCATTTTCTTGGCAAGTTTCTTAGAGGGGGTTTGCCATTGCCGTCCTCTGAGGCTGAGAGAATATAATTTGTGCGAGGTCACTGAGCAGGTTTTTATGCTCAAGCAGGGAATCAAACCCTGATTTTTAAAATCGCAGTTCAACACTCATACCATTACACCACAGGAGCTGCAGATTCACAAAATAACTCCTCTAAGTTCTGCTCCTATTACTTTCCTAGTACAGGAACAATGACTGGTGTTTGGTGATCACAGTCTCTGCAGTTGTGTTTTTAAATAATGGAACCATGCCTGACATAATCCGTGCAGTCCATAGCAGAAGCCAGGGCCACAGAGGCATGCAAAAGTCTCTCTTCATCTACCACTTAATTGAAACAGATGCCAAGAAGATACACATATTCTTGAAAACGTTTATGAACTGCAGTAAATAGAGGAGAAATCTTTTGAGTCTAAATTTTGAGCCTAAGTTGCATCATCTCCAATCAAACTGGAACAACCAGGTGTGAGTGTATGTGTGATTTTTTTTAAATTATATATTTTTTGTGAAGAACACAAAGGCTGAACCAAAGGATTTGTGGTTCAAATTTATCTGGCATTACACTACCAGAAAGCCTGGGGGGGGGGGGGACTACACAACAGAGAAAGTCCACAAGAAAACAAAACAAAAAAAAAAAACCTGTTGTGCAACTTCAGACATGCCAGATGCAAGATAATTATCTGTTAAGCCACAGGACTTTTCCTTTCTGTTAAGCAAGAGGACAAATTGAAAACAGAAAAAGCCAAATTTCTGTACCCTCAGGTCCGACATCAGCTTCTTGTCCAGGGTCTGTTCTAAAAAATGAGAACTAACTTGCAGCATAGATCCCTGCAAGAAAGGAGGAAAAGGAAGAAGTTAGTAGTAGCAAGGAATTTTTGGACACAATACAGGTAAGGTTAACTGCAGCCCTGCCTGACATGGAGACAGATAATACTTTGTCTAGACAGGCTGAGAAATAGTGCTGGTGAAGAGTCAGTAAGCAGTGCATGTCAGCACCAGTGATGTGAAAGAACACCCTCCTGTATATTTTCATTTTTTAAAATATACTAAAGGATAATGGTAAAGTTTAGGGACCAGAGAACTGTCAAAAAGTGGAAACCATTGTAATGAGGAACCCATACGACTGTATACTATGTTGTTGTTGTTGTTGTTGTTGTTATTTCTTACAGCCTCAAGCCTTAAAACATAGATTAAAACATAGATTAAAAACACATAAAATCATTTTAATGCACTATAAACATACAACACATTAAAATCATCCAGCATAACAATTTAAAAGCTACCAATTTAAAATTCATAGTTTATAATCGACTTTTAAATTCAGATAGCATGTTAGCTGTTGAATTTCTCCCAGCAGGTCATTCCACAGTCTAGCGGCAGCTGATGAAAGTGTCCTCTGAGTGACAGTTGCCAGCTGACTTTTGGCCAGTAAGCACAAATATAAGTATAGATACCTGTACAGTGCTGTATTATAAGCATGCGACACCACAAATGACTTCTACAGTGTTGCAGAAGTTTTGAACTTCAGCTTCCAGAATTCCTGACTGTTGGCCATACTGGCTAGGGCTTCTGAGAGATGAAGTCCAAAACACCCAGAGGACCAAAGTTTGGGAATCTCTGATTCTAGTCTAACCCTTTGTCAGTGCAGACATCCTCAGCCAAACTACTCTTAACCATCCAACCACCATTTAAATACCTCAAACAGCTTCCAACCTAATCCATTTCACTACTGAAGATATTTCACCATCAAGAAATTATTTCTAATGCTTAGCTGGACTCTCTTTTCTTGTAATTTGAATCAAGTCATTTGGATCCTACCCTTTGGAACAGTAGAAAACAAACTCGCTCCCATTTCCATGGGACAACCCTTCAAAGATTTGAAGATGTCTATCATACCAGCTCTCGGGTTTTCTATTCTCTAGGCTAAACATACTCAGTTCCATACACAGTTTCTCACAGGGCTTGGTTTCCAGACCCTCCAATTTTTTGGTCACCTCCCTGTGGACAGGCTGCAACTGCCTGATATCCTTCTTAAACCCAGAACAGGATATAATACTCCAAGTAAAGTTAGACCAGAGGAGAATATATGAGAATCTTATGAGAATCTTTGAACAGGTCATTAAACATTTATTGATGCAATCCAGAATTACATCAGGCTTTTTTTCATTTCATCAGATCATTGACAATATATGAAAGGGATGGGTACCACTTGGCTGGACACAGTAGTAAAGTAGGTACAGGCCAAAAACTGCCTTTGGTGTGATCTAGCAGGGATCCTTCTGTATTCTTATATATAGGCCAAATGTCTATCTGACCCCAGAAACTACTTACTACACATTCTGGCCAGATCCTTCCAGGAATTGCAGAAACAACAATATTGGCAACACCCCCAATATCAGGCATTTTGAAATATATACTGCCCTCTTTTCATGGAAGTTTTATTTAGCCAACATGCTACTCTTCTTCATGAAAATCCTTAGTCCCATTTTAAAGTATTTGAGTAGTGGCTCTGTCATAGTGTGTGACAGTGACTTCCTTAAGTTAATCGTGCCTCTTGTTTGCTGCTAGTCAGTACATTGCCAAAATACACAAACAAGGTTTTTAGCCCTGACATTGAGAAAAAAAATCAAGCAATACATGGCCCTCACGTCTTATTCTGAACTGAAAGGCCAAGAAGTATTTGGTATTCCAGAGGTTTTGGACTTCAGCTCCCAGAATTCCTGATCACTGGACATGCTGGCTGAGGTTTCTGGGAGTTGAGGTCCACTCTTGGTGCTGTTGTGTGCCATTTATTAACTTTTGAACAGCCGGTGTGGTATAGTGGTTTAAGTGTTGGACTACAACTCTGGAGACCAGGATTCGATTCCCCACTTGAGTATAAAAACCCACTGGCTGTCCTTGGGCAAGTCACACTCTCTCAGCCTTGGGGGATGGCAATGGCAAACCTCCTCTGAAGAAACTTGCCAAGAAAACCTATGATAGGGTCGCCATAAGTAAAAACTGACTTGGAGGCACACCGCAACAACAAACCTATCATGGGGGTTTCTTGCCAAGTCTCTTCAGAAGACCAAAAATTGAGACCACTGATCTAGTCAGAAAACAGTAATCCCACTATTTTTCTCATGGGCTCACGATGGCAAACATTTTAAAATTCAGGCAAAGTAGAGGCTTTGCAAAGTACAACCAGAATGAGTGACAAGGTAACTGTACATGCAACTAAAAGAGCTAGAAACACCAATTATTAGGACTCTATTGGGTTTCCTGACTCTGCAACTTGTGGTGGGATCACCATGATACAGCACACAAGGACACAAGTTCCATATAAATTACACAAGCTTAGCAGCTTTTCTACTTGTCCCACCTACTCCCCTCCAACTTTCAGAGAGATGCTCAATCAAGCCATATGCTTCCACCTGGTAGACTTATTATACCCTGCTTTCTAACCACTTAAAAATAAAGAGAAGGCCACTTACCAGCAATTTAGCAGCTTGGACTCTCACCACCCATGAGCCATCACTAACCATGTGACAAATTTTTCCAAATGCATCATCAACTAGGCGGATTTCTTCATTGGAGGAAGGGATTGGGACAATGCTAGGAAAGAGAGCAACAAAGTATTACATATATGCTACGTGTATGATGTATTATATTAAGATTTTGTCTTATCTGCCATTAATAACTTGCTGGGAGCTTTAAAATTACAGAAAAATTAATTATCTGAGATAAATCACACAATAGCTTCCGTAAAGTGTGCCCCAGATTTTGTATGAATTATTGATTCCAAATAGGTAGAATTCAAAGATACTGTCATATTAGTCTGTAAAATCAGTATGTAAAGAGATCTTGTAGCAACTTTGAGACTAAGGGCCTCGGCAGACGGCTTAATTGAGCCGTCTCCGAGGCC
>JAIPUX010001232.1:171588407-171601689 GCA_020142125.1 Phrynosoma platyrhinos | reverse complement strand
TTAGAAGGAAGTTCCATAATCTAAGAGCAGACACCAAAAATCTTAGCTCTGAAAGGAAGACATGGAAATATTACTTTTGGACTACAACTCCCAGAATCTTTCAGTCAACATGAACACTAGCCATGGTGTCTTGGGGATATGAGAATTATTGTTCAAAAACCTAACTTTTTAAAAGGTGTAAGAAAACATTTCACAATGTGCAAACAAAATATGAGAAAGCACTTCCTTATATGTTTATAGAAAAGGTATCTGAAGTCTCAAAGGAGTTTTTCTGGGACCATGTCAAGAAGCTTTACAAAGGTTTTGATCAGGCCACTTATCTTACTTTATAATAATGCTCCAACAAGATCCGGACAACTCCTTCCACGCTTTCGGCTTCTACCGGCTTCCTGGCAAATTGAAGCAGGTACTGTAGAGCATCTGCTGGTGAGGTTGCCTTGCATAGATCCACATGGAGCGCTGCTGACTTGCTTGGTTTGGTCAGTCGGAGTTTCTTTGCAGAAATCTCTTCATGCTGCTGTTGCTGTAACAATAAATTGTGTTCACTCAAACAAAGCAGACAAACAACACCAGGTGATTCTCCACCAGTTATTCTGTAAGAATCTCCTTGTTACTCTATTCATCTTGGACCTACCACATTTTTTGTTGTTATTTACTACCATCAAGATGACTTTTGACTTATGGCAACTCCATGAATGGGAGACCTCCAAGACCCGGCTGTCATCTACCACCCAACTCAGGTCTTGCAGGCTCAGTGCCATGGCTTCCTTGATTAAGGCTAATCACATAGTCTTCCTCTTTTCCTACTGCCTCTTACCTTACCAAGTATTGTCCTTTCTACTGAGTCATTACTTCTCATGATATGTCCAAAGTACGGCAGTCTCATTTTAGTCATCTTGGCTTCTAGGGAGAGTTCAGGCTTGGACCCATTCATTTGTCTTTTTTAGCAGTCCACAGTATCCAAAGAACTCTCCTTCAGCAACACATTTCAAAGGAGTTGATTTTCTTCCTATCTACTTTCTTCACTGTCCAGCTTTCACACCCATACTTAGAAATCAGAAACACTCATCTTTAATTACTTGAAGCAATGACATACAGAAGATGGATCAAGCTTGTTTTCTGGTGCTCCAGAAATTAGGACATGAACAAATGGATTCAAAAACTAAGCCATTCCACCTATAATCACTGCTTTAAATCAACAGGCAACTTAAAGGCACATATATACACACAAGGGACTTAGAGGGGCCTAAATACCCCAAAAATGCACCAGATCCCCCTAATCTTGGAAATCAAGCAGGGTCAGCCCTGGTTAGTACTTGGATGGGAGACCACCAACAAATACCAGGTTCTGCAGACAATATTTCAGAGGAAGGAACTGACAAAACTACCACTGCATATTCCCTGCAAAAGCAAGTTGTCCCTCATTATGCTACAGTCTTAAACTAAGTTGATTATGCTTACTTAGTACAAAAAGAAATCAATGATGTATACCACCAACAAATACCAGGTCTGTAGGCTATGTATTTCAGTGGAAGGAACTGGCAAAACCAACTGTGAATATTCCTTGCCTAAGAAAACCTTGTGAAATTCATGGGGTCACCAGATGTCAACAGGCAACTTAAAGACATACAGACATACATGAGAACAAGAGGAAAGCCATAACCAAATCCCTCTGAAGAAAGGATGGGTTCAAATCCCTGCCTGCCTGCAAAGGATAAGCAAGAAACTACAGAAACAATGGTATTTTCTTTTTTGGCTCTCCTTGGAAGATGGGTGCCAATGCAATGACTCTGAATTACTGTTGTCCCTCCACATTTCCAGCTTTGCCTTTTGAGGATTTGATTATTTGCAGTTTTGATTAATATGTTCTTTCTAAGAATCTCTAGGTCCTCCAATGCAGCTCTGCCAGAAGTTGCCCATAGAGTTGAGCAGGAGAACGTAGGCATTCCTAGAGAAAAACACTTCTCTAGGCATTTATAGGTCCTCCAGCATGATTCTATGATCAGCGTCACTCTGGCAGATGTTGACCACAGAGTTGCGCTAGAGGATTTGGAGATTCCTAGAGAAGTGTTCTGTCAGGTAAAAATAATTGGGGTTTTTTATTTGTGGTTTTTCTACATTCACAGGGGTTCCCAGTGAATGCGGAAGGACCACTGTAGTATTATTGTTGTTTGTTGTTGTTGTTTTGTTGTTGTTTTATTAATTATACTATTATATTACCTTATATTATATAAACTGATATCTTGTATTATTGTATTATATTATAATACAACAGCAGCAGCATTCAAAGATATAGCTGTGTTAGTATGTAGAATCAGTATACAGAGAAATTTTATAGCACCTTTGAAACTAACTGAAAAAAAGAAGTTGGCAGCATGAGCTTTCATAGACTTCAGTCTACTTCCTCAAATGATGAACAAATGCATCTGAGGAAGTGGACTTTAGTCTAGGAAAGCTCATGCTGCCAACTTATTTTTTCCAGTTAGTCTCAAAGGTGTTATAAAATTTCTCTACATAATAATAAAAATAATAATAATAATAATTGTTATTATGCAGAGCCAGCATGTTGTAATGGTTTGAGCGTTGAACTCTGTTGACTCTGGAGAACAGTGTTCAAATTCCTGCTTGGCCAGAGAAACCCATTGGGTGACCTTGGGCAAGTCACACCCTCTCAGCCTCAGGAGAAGGCAAAGGCAATCCCCCCTCAAGAAAATTGTCAAGAAAACCCTATGATAGGGTCACCTTAGGGTCGTCATAAGTTGTAAACTACTTGAAGGCACACAACAATATCATCATCATCATGATTTGTCTGTTTCAGGATCTTCCAGGATCCCTAAGTCCAGTAAAACTAGAAACACTATCCCTTCCCTCCTCCACTACATTTCTACTAAGGGTCTCCATCAGGTAGGCCGCAAAACCTCCCCCAAAAAGCCGCCTTCGGTTACCTGGACAACCACTTTACTGAACTCTTCGTAGACTCGCTTCTTCAAGTGCGCCGCCATCTTGGGTAAGGATCGTCAGCGCCTCCGTTTCGCTTTTCGGCAGGGAAAGGCCCTTCTCGGCCACCGTAGCCGCCTTTTCCGTGAGCTGAGGGCTAAAGAGTTGTGGTTTATGTTGAGGAATTCCACGCAACTGCGACTTCCGGCTTCCAAGCGAAGGGCTTAGGTCATCTAGAGTGGACATAGGTCCAGAACACACTGCAGAAATAATGCAGCTGGACACTTCTTTAACTGCCATGGCTCTATCCTGCAGAATCCTGGGGTTTGTAGTTTATTCTGGTACAAAACTACAAATCCCAGACTCCTTAGGATGGGGTGCATCTGCACTGGAGAAATAATGCAGCTGGACACCCCTGCAGAACCCTGTGATTTTGCTTTATATTTTTAATGCATTATTATATTTTACTATAACTGATTATCTGTTTTATTTGTATTTTATGTTGAGTGTGTAGCACTTTTTTGCATTGTAGTTTATTATTGTATTTTACCATTGCATTTTTAGTTATTGCAATCTAGTATAGTATTTTAGCATTTTATATTATTGAAGTGGTTCTGAATGTTTTATCCTGTTGTCAAGTGCTATGTATATTAAGAAATAAATGATAATAATAATGATTTGTTGTTTTTGTGAGGCACCAGCAGGCTTTGGCTGTGCTCGCAAAACTACAAATCCCAGGATTCCATAGGATGGAGTGCATCTACACTGTAGCAATAATGCAGTTTGATCCCACTTTAATTGCCATGGCTCCATCCTGCAGAATCCTGGGATTTGTAGTTTCATGAAACACCAGAAGTCTTTGGCAGAGAAGGCTAATGGACTTGTAAAACTACAGATCCCAGGGTTCGATAGGATGGGATGCACCTACACTGCAGACCCAATGCAGTTTGACACCACTTTAAGTGCTGTAACTCCACCTTATGGGGTCTCAGGATTTGTATTTTTACAAGGTTCTTTAGCCTGCTTTGCCAAAGAGTACTGGTGCCTCACAAAAACTACAAATCCCAGAGTTCTGCAGGATGGAGCCATGGCAGTTCAAATGGTGTCCAGCTGCATTATTTCTGCAATGTAGATGCACCCCATCCTATGGAGTCTGGGATGTGTAGTTTTACAAGTTCTTTAGCCTTCTCTGCCAAAGTGCTGGTGCCTCACCAAGCTACAAATCCCAGAATTCTGCAACATGGAGCCATGGCCATTCAAGTGGTGTCAGTTGCATTATTTCTACAGTGTACTCATGGTTAGAGACCATTTTCAATTTTGAAAGCTAACAGAAAGCATTCCAATGATAAAATGTGGCAACACCACACAAGTACAAGAAGGCATTCTCACATAGCATTAAGGCCTGACCAGCACAGAATATAGTGGGACTATTACATCTCTCAACTTAGAAACTATGCTTCTATTAATACAGGCTAAGATAGCATTTGCCTTCTTTGCTGCAGCATCACATTGCTGGCTCATGTCCAACTTATGATCGACGACAGTCCCAAGGTCTTTTTCACATGTAGAACTGCTGAGCCATCCATCCCCCAGCCTGTAAGTATGCATTTGGTTTTGGTGGCCTAAATGAAGAAATTTCCATTTTTCTCTATTAATTTCATTTTATTAATTTCTGCCCAATTTTCTAGTTTATCAAGGTCCTGTCGAATTCTGTTCCTAGCTTCCAGTGTGTTAGCTACCCCTCCCAGTTTAGTGTCATCTGAAAATTCGATTAGGATTCCCTCCACCCCAATATCTTTGGTCCAAAACACACTGCAGAAATAATCTGGTTTGAGAACACTTTAACTCCCCTGGCTCAGTGCTAGGGAATCCTGGGAATTGGAGTTTGTTGTGGCACCAGTGCTCTCTGACAGGGAAGGCTAAGTATCTCACAAAACTACAGTTCCCAGGATTCCCATGGCAGTTAAAGTGGTCTCAAACTGGATCATTTCTGCAGTGTGTTTTGGACCTAAGTCATTGATAAAAATGTTGAAGAGTAAGAACAAAGCACAGCCATTGATGGTGACTCTTTCAGCACAGTTTCCCAACCAAATATGGATCCATCTGACAATATTCTACATTTAATCGGTTTGCTAATGAAAATATTACGCAGGGCAGGGCATTATCAGTTGCTCTTGCTAAATCAAGATAAATTACATCCGCAGCATTCCCACCATCTACTAAACTAGTGACCTGATGGGGGGAAAAAAGATATACTATTAGTTTGGCAGGATTTGCTCTTGACAAACCCATACTGTTCCTAGCAATCACTACATTGTCAAGATACTTGCAGACTCCTGTATAATCATTCTAATATTTTTCCTGGAATTGTATTCCACTACCCAAGATCTGCCCTGGAAGGGGTAACCTAAAATGAAGAGAAAAAATAGCAAAATGTCCTGTAGTGTCATAAAGACTGATACACTTATTATCGCATGAGCTCTCTTATTATAGGATATAACCCAGTTCATCAGATGTGTAAGTATTATCCAGAATAGATGTATGTATACTGGATGCAGCTACCTTTTGTTTTCAGCATCTAAAAAAGACAGAAGCCAAAAGGTTTTGCTGATTTATTTATTAAGTTCTGTTTGTTAATCACTCATACAAATATATTTTTATACATATATGTCCATGATTCTGGGCATCCATGGTTTTGTTATATAGTTGCATATCAATTCTTCAAGTAAGGAGGTGAACGGAGGTGGCCAATTTTAGACTTCCAGTTGTGGGGGTGAGCTGTATGTGTGTCACAGGACTTTATCACGCGGGCAAAGGAGACAGGATAATAGCGCTATGCTCCCGTCAATATAGTGCAATAGCGGGATGATTTTCACACGACATCGCCATTATCGCGCCATTATCCCATTAATGAAGTGGCCAGATCGCAATTATCCCATGAATAAGGTGGCCAAATTGCACCGATTTTTTTTCACAGGACAATGGCATGATAATGGTGATGTTGCACGACGCCGTGTGAAAATCATTCCGTTATTGCGCAATATTGACTGGAGCATAACACTATCATTGCGTCTCTTTTGCCCATGTGATAAAGTCCACAGTTTCTTGTGCTTCCCCCTCAAGAAAAGGTCCTCTACATGCAGAAAGCTAAGGTGTGGCAGAGAAAGATTTAGCACAGAGATTATTCTCGATGCATTAGCCTTCCGCAAGCACAGCGATTTTTAATATGAGTGCATGCTATAAAAATGCTATTCCCCATTTTTCTGAATTGGATTGTTGTTGTGTGCCTTCAAGTAGTTTCTGACTTAAGACAACCCTAAGCCAAACTTGTCACGGGTTTTTCGTGGCAAAATTTGTACAAAGGAGGTCTACCGTTGCCATACTGAGGCTGAGAGATTGTGACCTGCTCAAGGTCACCCAGTGGAGTGGCTTTCCATGGCCAAGCGCAGATTCAAACCCTGGTCTTCAGAGTTGTAGTCCAATGCTTACACCACTACACCATGCTGTGTCCAGGACTGAAATGATAGCATTGATTCATTTTGTCATCTCATTTGAACACAAATTTCAACTTCTGTGCTCTGGTCATTGGTAGAATGGCTTGAACCCTGGGCCTATTTAAATTTTAGAGCAGGCACGCAAAATGTATACCAGTATGATGAAAACAAAATCTTGAGACCCTATCATGGTCAAAAAGAAAATGGAAAGGCCCTGGTATATTCCAATGCCATGCGCTTTTAATCAATAGTGAACCAACGCACAGCCATATTCTGGGTAGAGGCACAAGGCTATTACAGACTACAGATACCCTTGGGTAGTTTAGAGCCAGCATGGTGTAGTGGTTTGAGTGTTGGACTACAACTCTGTAGACCAGGGTTCGAATCCACGTTCGGCCATGTAAAAACGCACTGGATGACCTTAGGCAAGACATACTCTCTTAGCCTCAGAGGATGGCAATGGCGAACCCAAAGAAGCCTGCCAAGAAAACCCCGTGATAGATTTGCCTTGGGGTCACTATAAGTTGGAAACTGCCGAAAGGCACACACACAACAAGTTTAGTATATCAAAGATACTGTGGCAGCTGGGAGACTGCAGGGAACTGCTCTTCCCACTATGAAATTTATAATTTCCTCTTACTTTTAAGCAAGATGGACTAAACAGCGCAGATGAAATGAATGCCCCATTGTTGCTTGTTGCCACTAACTCGAAGCAAATACTTTTACCTAGGCTGCAGCCGCACTGCAGAAGAATCTTGATCTTTGGGTGTCCCTATTCTTCATGTGGGCCAACATGTGGCCCTCCAGATGTTGCTGGGCTACAATGTCGATCAGCTCTAGCCAATATAGCCAATGATGAGGAACGATGGGAGCTGTAGTCTAACAACTCTTCTCTGTATTGTTATTACTTGAGGGTTGAAAACGGAAAATGGAAACAAGATTTGGGTCTAAATTGCATCTTAGATGAAGCTAAAGAGATGCTTAAATTGTATTTATCTAGTCTCTGACCAATAAAATTGTACTTTGTATATTACTTTGGATAATAGACCAGTAAACATCATCTTCTATCATTGATCTGCTAATGTCTTCATTTTTTTCACAGATGAAAAACTGGGTTAGATGTCTACCTAAGGTCTTTGGATGAAAACAGAAAATCCAGTTTACTATAACAGGAATTACACACTTCAGTGGAAGACAATAGCCATGGTGTAGCTTAAAAGTAAACACTAGCTCACCCAAGGCATGTGATTTGTTCAAATATCCTGAAGATCAAAGATGCTAAACATACAGCTGCTTTGAGTATCTAAAATAAAATAAAATAAAATGGGCACCTGCAGTATGTAGGCTGCAATCCAATACAGATTTACTTGAGAGTAAGTCCCATTGAACTCAGCAGAGAATGAACTCAGCAAGGCTTCTGAGTATTATGTACACCTAGGAATACATGATCAACTTTACCATTTAGACTGATGATTCAGTAAAAGTGCTAGGGTGTGGAATCATACCACAAAGATAAGCGAGAAGGGTTGTAAGAGCCTGGGTATAGATGGTATCTGCAAAATCAGTATCCAGTGAGGAAAGGCAAGGAAACATTTGGTCATCTTGATGTTTCGGACTACAACGCCCACAATCTCTGATCATTGCCATGTGAGGTGAAACTGATGGGAGGTGTAGGCCAAACTATCTGCTGGATAGTGGACTGCAGTAAATAGAACAAGAACTTGGAAACAGTCCTACAGAGGGCCCAGAATCATGGGGCCCTCCAGATGTTGTTAGACTGCAACTCCCAGCAGCCCTAGGCAACATAGCCAGTAGTGAGGGAGGCTAGGACTTGCAATCCCACAACCTCTGTGGGGGTTGTAAATGATCCCTCATCCATGTACTATAGCAATGATGGGCAACTATGGATGGCAAGGGGTCTGCATTAGATCCCCAGGAGACCTTGAAGGACCACTCCCTTTCCACACTGCACTAACTCCTGCAAAAGTTGCACCCCAAATGCCCCCAAACACCCTCTAGGAGACGTGGGGGTATTCTCAACATGTTTTGGACCCTTCCTGGGACCCTAAATGGCATTTTTAGGGGAAATATATATTAAATTTTGGGGGGCAAAATAATATTTTGATCAGAGAGCCACCGGATATGGTGGAAATGCCCTCCATGCACTCTTAGAAGGAGAGATTTTCTATAAACAGCTGTGTATGTGATATGTGATCAAAAAGTGTTTGCACACCATCCATGTCTTCTCAAGCACACTGGCCACATTCTTCCTGTTAACAATGCAGCTTATACAGAGACTTGGGAGAAGATCAACTCTACACCCCAAAATAATGTATTTGGACCATCAGTAATCCAGGCCACCAAAATTCTGCCCTCTCTCTAGAATGTCTTTTGCCACAGAGATACAACCTAGATGGAGTGCAGAATTCAAGAGACATGTAATATTCCCAAAGCAAGTCAAATTGATAATGTGGAGATATCTCTGTTCCCCAAATTTGACAAGTCTTCTAGCCTTCAATGCAAGCAAAACTACCAAGTCAATCTCCCAGTAGAGTTAGAACAGTGTCTAGAAATCGTAGCCTTTCATGGCCGGCATCCATCTTTTTTTTGTGTTTTTTTGGGCTATGTGGCCATGTTCTAGAAGAGTTTCTTTCTGACGTTTCGCCAGCATCTGTGGCTGGCATCTTCAGAGAATGCTGGAATGGAAGAGAGTGGGTATATATATATACTGTGAGACCCTGGGTAGGGAGGAGTGAACACCAATTACCAGACAATAATCCTTGTTTGTATATCCTCCTACCCTGAGGTCCTGCCATCAACACAGAACAATAGACAATCAACAACAGAACAATTCACAGTTTACATGGGAATCACTCTCCCCTACCCAGGGTCCCATAGTATATATACCCACTCTCTTCCATTACAGCATTCTCTGAAGATGCCAGCCACAGATGCTGGCGAAACGTCAGAAAGAAACTTTTCTAGAACATGTCCACACAGCCCGAAAAACCCACAAAAACCTATAATGTCTAGAAAGATGATATTATACTGACATCAAAAGTGCCACATCTAAAGACTACTTCACTTAGGGGACCAACATCTTGGCTTTCTGCTACCACCAACTGAAGATAAATTTGTAGAAGAAGTCATTGGATTTGAAGCGAAAGCCTTTCTCCATAATATAGGGCTGGAGAGTGATCTTGTAACCTTTGGCATCTATGTCCATTTTGATGCAGTCCAGTAAGTCAGAGATGCTTGGCGAGGCCTTCCAGGGACCAAATGTGACCACTGATTTCTTGTAGGTGTCCAATGTGCTGAGGGTGTCGACACACCTGGCAACATCCTCCTCAGTCTTCATCACGCATACTATCACGCTGGATTGACGGGCGGCCACCGCTTCAGCCCGGGCTATGCGGATCATCAGCTCAATGTTCTCAGTGTAGCTGGGAACCCGGGCTAAGAACTGTTTTCTGGCCACCAGCTCCCCAAAGATCTGAGGCGAATCCTCCAGCTGTTTGATCAAGGGCTCAATGTCATAAAAGAGGGCTTCTCTGTACACATCCTGTACACACTGTTTGGGCACCTGGTTGCTGCGCAGATATTCCAAGATGTATTTAAAATAAGTACCAGGGCGGTCAATGAAGTACCTCCCTTCTGAGTCAGTGCGAGGTTTGGACTGTCCACCAGCAAACATCTCAGCCAGCTTGGAACCAGGATGTTTCTTCAAGGTGCTCAATGTGGTCATGAACATCTCCCCACCAACATTCAACTCTATGACTTCTGACTGCTGATGAGAAAGAAAGGAAAGCATGAGTATCATAGATTACATATCTCAGATTTAAGTACTGAAATCCAAAATATTCCAAAATCCAGAACTTGTTTCATGGGTGACACTTTTGCTTTCTAATGGCTCAATGTTTCATGCACAAAATTATTTAAAAATATTGTAAAATGTTGTGTATAAGGTTCATTTGAAATGCAATAATTTTGTGTTTAGACTTGGGTCCCATCTCCAAGATATTTCATTATCTATGAACAGTTGGCCCTCCACATTTGTGGCATTGACTTTTGCAGATTTGATTATTTGCAGGTTTGGTTAATATGTTTTCTCTAGGAATCTTTAGGTCCTCCAGACAAACTCTGCCAGACACTGACCATGGAGTCACACTGGAAGACCTAGAGATTCCTAAAGAAAACAATTCTCTAGACACTTGTAGGTACTCCAGTAAAATTCTATGGTCAATTTCTGCTAGATGTTGGCCACAGAGTTGCACTGGAGTGCCCAGAAATTCCTACAAAGGTGTTCTCTCATGTTTAAAAAAGGTAATTTTTTCCCACTTTCACAGGAGTCCTGCACCCCTAACCTCAGTGAATTTGGAGGGCCCATTGTATATGCAAATACTGTTATTCCAAAATCCCAAAAAATCTAAAATCCCAAACAATTCTGGTCCCAAGCATTTCGAACAAGGGAGACTCAACCTGTATAGAGAGGACAGGGAAGCTTCTATCCTGAGACAAAATTGCAAAGCAACTTTGAGTGGCAGATTCCTTTGGTACTACAAATAGCCATGTTAACAAACTGTCTGAATCAATCCGTGACGGGTAGGATCCCACTAACACAATGATAAAAGTGACACTACTTGGAAAATGTCTCTTTATCTGATGTTGCCTCATTGATTCATAGATTCTTGGACAGAATCCAAGCAACTTTTGTTCAAAATTCCTGCCAATAACATTCGGTAGAGTGTGAAACTGAAAATAATAAATTAATAATACTCATTCATCACAGCAGGTCACTAGCATTTTGGGCAGAGGTCTCTCCCTATCACCCACTCAGGCTATTTTAACTGGAGACACCAAAGACTGAATATGTTAAGAGAGTCAGACTTAAAGACAAATCATCTTTTCTTACCAATGACCGATATTCCCCATGGGTGTAGCTACAGGGAGGGGACAGCAAAATCAAGGCATTGCCCCCACAAATAAAATTGATTGTCCCCAAACTGGAATTTTCCTCCAGTTCCCAAATAGCTGTGCAGTAATGTTATTTTACATTTTATAAGGGGCAGAATTCTTATTTGGAAGGGACAATGCCCTAATGTGGTGATTCCCTAACTTTGGCCATCCAGGTGTTTTGGACTGCAGCTCCCAGAAGCCTCACCCAGCTGGGCTAGCAGTCAGGAATTCTGGGAGCTGAAGTTGAAAACATCTGGAGGACCAAAGTTTGGGAACCACTGCCCACCCTAATGTTATCCCTTTCCTTTGCAGCTACATCCCTGCACTCGCTCCAGCAAACTGTTTTTCTAGCAAACCTGACAAACCTGTGCCTTTTTTCTCACTCACCATTTGGAGACTGTTTGTGTTTTGTTTCTCGAAGGGTTTCGGCTCTGAAGAAATGCTCATCTTTCTCTTTGCTCTTCCAGGAGGGCAGCCAGAGAAATCCACAGGTTTGTGGATCCAGTGGTGACGGGGACTTGTAGGGTTGTCCTTTTTCCTTTCCTTCACCCACCTGAACGGCCGACTCACCTGCCAGGTAGGAACTCACACACCTGGAGATGCTGGCCTTCCTGCCACTCTGCAGCCCTCCTTTCAGATTTGGCCACAGGTTGCAGATCTATGAGAGACTCTGCAGGCGGAAGTATTACTCACGCTGCCCTTTCCTAACAATGAGCCTTTTTGGACAGAGAAGGCAGTCTTGATGTGGGAGGGAAAGTGGCGGTCCAGCATTTTCAATATTCCTTCTCCCTCAGCCACCTGACACACACTTGTCAAGTGTGACTAACACCCAGTCCAAGAAATCAGTTCCTCCCATTCTCTGCTTTCTACCCAGCCTTTGGCTCACAACACGGTTGCACATTCCCTTTGTGCGACTGTCCTTTGCTGAACCGGTTACACCCTGATGTGACTTTTGTCCCTTCTTTTTTTAAAGGGACAGTATGCTCCCTTGTAAAAGAGCCCTAACTCGGTAGAATTATAGACTACAAGGAATTTCATAGGCATGGCCTGGGGGTGTAGCCACACTATAAAATTATAGTAATTTGATACAGTTGTAATCGCCACGGCTCCATCCAAAACTAACAAAATTAATTTCAAAAAGGAGAAATATAAGGTGCTACGCACCCGTGAGCCGCCTTGGGTCCCTCCTGGGAGAAAGGCAGCATACAAATGAAATCAATCAATAAATACACATAGGTATTTATGAATGAAATGCGTAGGTATTTATGAATGAAAAAATGAAATGCATGGGTATAGGACGAGTGACATCTGGCTTGACAACAGTACATGTGAAAAGGATCAAGGGAACTTATCGCATGGCTAAATAAAATGGTTTACCTGAACCAAATTTAATCTTATATTGGGCTGCATCTGGATCCTATCACAGCGATTTTGCTGCCAAAATCGCCACCCAAATGCAGCCCGGGTCCATCCTCACTTCCAGGAGCACTTCAGCAGCCATTTTTTTAAGCTGGAAAACTCCTGGTTTTGAAAAGAGACGCCTGGGATGTCTGCATTCAGCAAGTGATTTCAGCAGCAAAATCGCTGTGATAAGGTCCAGATGCAGCCTGATTTAAGATTAAATTCAGTTTGGGTAAACCGTTTTATTTTAGCTTTGCAATAGTCTCCTAGGACCTTATCACACGGGGTCCAAAGCAGACAGAATCCACACGAAATCTTGACCTAATACGTATTATTTTTCCATGTGTTCACACGACGTCACTCAGAACCCCGTCACAACCCCGTCACAATGCAGCATGATCTGAGTTCTTTTGAATTTCGGTTTCTTGGGGAATTGCAATGGCGCGACGGGAATCATAGCGCAATGATAGCGCTATCGCCGTCATGTCTGATCA
>JAIPUX010001232.1:171530441-171541037 GCA_020142125.1 Phrynosoma platyrhinos | reverse complement strand
GGGGGGGGGTTAATAATAAGCACTTCTTAAGCTCTTGAGAAATGAGATATGAACTCCTGAGTTTCTACTTTTTAGTTCAGTCTCTTATTCACTATGCTACTAAGCCAGGGGTAGGCAACCTTTCCCCTTTAAGGGCCGAGGGACTTCAGCTCCCAGAAGCCTCAGCCATGTTGGCCAATAGTCCCATGTTGACCAATAGCTCCTGGGATTGTGGGAGCTGAAGTCCCTCGGCCCTTAAAGGGGAAAGGTTGCCTACCCCTGTACTAAGCAGTGTTCTCAGGCTGCATCTACACTGCAAAATTAATGCAGTTTGAGACCACTTTAGCTACCATCGCTCAATGCTATGGAATTCTGGGATTTGTACTTTTGTGAGCTCTTTAGCCTTCTCAGTCAGAGAGCTCTGGTGCCACAATAAACTACAAATCCCAGGATTCCATAGGCCGGAGCCAATAAAAATAAGCAGCTGTATTTCCAAACAAGTTAATGGAAAACCTTATGCTTCTTTAGGGGTACAAAAAAAGAAATCCCATGGAAAGACCTTTCTCACTTCATTTAACACCAATAAGTAGTACAAGAGACAGGAGAACAGGTATCAAACAAAACAGGCTAGCCCCCCTCATGTAGCCCTAAGATCATAACCACTGCCCTTCCTTTCTGTAGTTTCTGTATTTTCAGCACAGGAAGGCAAACCTTTTTTCTGACCTGTTTCAATGCTACTTGGCAAAGTTGTATTTTCTGGACCAGTGGACCAAGTCGCTGCCCCTAACAAAGGTAAGAAGCATTTGAGGCAAGAAGTGTGAAGAGACTTACCTGGTGCTGTGAACAGCAGGGGAAAGAGGGAAAGATGTCCAGTAGTAGCCAGAATTAGATAGACACTAGCATCTCTTGATCTCTCCACAGACAGCAAGCTTTAAAAGAAAGAGATAAAGGAGTTTTGGAAAGTAGCCACCACTGATATATCAAGCAAAGGATCTTCCTCCTGATCTCTCTCAATACTGAAAGCATACTTTTGTGCATGTCTACTCAGAAGTTAAACCCATCAAATTTAATAGGCCTTACACTCAGGTAAGAATCGTCAGGACTGCAAGTCCACTTGATTAAATGGATTAGTGGTCTGACTCATTTTTCAGCAATGCCTCTGGCCTAGAGTTAACAGAGAAAAAAGGAATCATGAGTCGAAATTAATTTCCTAGCTCATCCCTGTTCTGCAAGAAGCTGCTTTACATCTTACTTGCTTCTAAGTGTAAAAAGAGCAGAGCTGTCCAAAGGTTATGTTCTACAATACATAACCAAAAGAACTAGAAATCTGCTCTAAAAAAGACAACAACTGGGATCTTGGGATGACAAGGGACAGGATGGTTTCTGGTGTGATTTTAGCAGCTATGTCACTAGTATATAGCCTGAATAAAATTTGGCTTGGGGTGTACAACAGCAGAAGGCTTCTCAAATGCAATCTGAACCCCTCTCCTGCACTCTTACCTCAAAGGGAGAATGGCGAGGAGGATTGCTTTTTCATGCACGTGCCAGCCAAACATGAAGGAGCTCAGTGCGCAGAGAACCAAGCACCGCAGGAAGCCTTGGGGCCCTTGGGGTTTAAACCAAAGACAGAAAACAGAGGGCTAGAAATGACAGGCAGAAACAAAGCTTCAGTAGGCATTTCAGCATCTGACACATAGGTTATCATTCTATGGTTTGCGTTCCTGGTGTGAAAGGAGCAAATTACTGCTGAGCCCTGGCTTTTATTAATCTGTTTTCTGATGCCAGAGACAGTTACATTACTTTTCAGAGATTCTTGATACATCCACACTACACTTTTAATTAGCATGGCTCCTAAATTATGAACTCTGCAATTTTGAGGGAGTGTCAAAAAAAACCCTAACTGTTAATCTAGTACCCAACAGTCTTCAAACAGGGGGCTAAAAGAGTACCACTAGAACAGTCTTAATGAGAACTTTGTCCCAGGCTCCCTAGCAATGCAGATAAATCAAGGCAAATGCCCCCCCCACCCCACTCTACCTGCTCTCACTCCATGGCCCTCCTGGAGGCTCTGGACCCCCCTCAGTGTGTGGGGGTAAACATGGTTATTTCCCACTGGAACACTTGCCCTTATATGCCTATGCCTGCTTACCACCCCTCTCTGCAGTCTGGTGTTTACAGTAAACCCCTCTCCCTATTCCACTCCATGTTAGACAAGCCCAAGCAAGAAGAGAGTACTGAAGAACAAAGTAATATTTCTGCAAATTCAGCATGAGGTATGTACATCTACAAAATGTGGGCAGAAGAGCATAGATATCCCCAATATATAACAGTCAATCGACGTAAAAACAAATCCAAATATAGTGTGCATTGAACAACTGGATTAAATCTTCCAATACTTCCTCAAGGTAGTACTCTTTTTTGGAAGTTTATAAAGAGAGATTGGGTGTCCATCTCTCACAGTAGGACTTAGTTATGTATTTCTGCATGGCAAATGATACTCATGGTCCCTTCCAATTTTATGATTTCTTTAACCAAATCAGTCTGTGCTAGCCTAACACTGAAAGACCTAGAATTCAAAGATATAGCCATATTAGTCTGCAGAATCAGTATGTAGAGAAATCTTGTAGCACGTTTGAGACTAAGGGCCTGAACAGACTGCCAGAAATAATCCAGCTTGAGACCACTTTAACTGTCCTGGCTCAACGCTAGGGAATCATGGGAACTATTGTTTTTTCTGAGGCATTGAGCCTTCTCTGTCAGAGAGCTCTGGTGCCACAATAAACTACAGTTCTCATGATTTCCTAGCATTGAGCTAAGTCAGTTAAAGTGGCCTGAAATTGGATTATTTTTGGCAGTCTGTTCAGGCCCTAACTGAAAGAAATTGGCAGCATGAGCTTTCATAGACTTCAGTTTACTTCCTCAGATGCATTTGGTGAAATGCACTGAAAAACCTAGTAATGGAGGAGCTGCTAATATTTCAACACTCCTGGATCTTTAAAAAGATCCTGATATGCAGAAAATGAGAACAGAGAACTTTTCAGTGTCTGTATCTGTATCTTGGGAAAAGCTTCATTTATTAAACTACTGCATATAAGACCGCAAATTCCAACAGCCTTCACCATTGTCAAAGATAGCTAAAGGCATCTAGAGGGTGAGACGTTTCCCAACCCTGCATCAATGCCAGAAGGGGCATAAGCCCCAATTTCAATGGCGTGAGGATCCCAAATGAAGCTACTGACACCAAATAAGAATTTATCAAATCTTAGAGGCTAGGATTTACCAGCATAAAGATGGCAGTACACACTAAAGTTGCCAGTGGGGTAACTGAAGGAAGGACAGTGTGCTGAAATTCCTGCACTAGTCCTCCAGTCATGACAGCCTCGGGTATCTGTGCAGGGTTGAGGAATTTGTATTTCCGACCTGTGGGTAAAATTGAATGTTGTTTAGGAAAATAAACACAACATTTGTCAGTTTACCTCTCTCATATACAGAATATATATGAAACTTAGGTCTCATTATTATTTATGCCCAATGATTAAGTTTAAAATCAGAGCTCCTGTTTGTAGTCATTTCATTAAAAACACCTAAGCAGACCTGGCTAAGATGTCACATGCAGACAATATCCAGTTCCCAGACATTTAGCCTTCTCTGTCAGAACTCTGGCACCACAACTACAATTCCCAAGATTTCCTAGCACTGAGCCATGGCAGTTAAGGAAGTCTCAAATTGGATTATTTCTGCAGTGTGTTTTGGATCAAAATCTCTCCAAAGCTGGAAAGCTCAGCCATCAGGGGAACCTACGAATGTTCTCTGACATGTAAGAACTGATGTGGACATTGCTAAGGCAATGTAAGGAATAAGCATGTGGCCATGCGTGGAAGGAACCTATCTTTCTGCCAAAGAACTTGTGGATTGTACTGAGGGACATGACACCCACCACGTGTTATGGAACATATTTTGAACTTTTCTGGTCTTCCAACATAGTCTGATGAACATACATGGAGTGAGCTTTCTATGCTGCTTCTGCATGCAAAGTCTGTCAGACACAGTGCTCGATCTGACAAGCCACTTGCCCAATGCCGTAAAGTGTCCTTATTTCATACATTCCTGTACATATTCTGAAATGGTAAGAATGGTGTACAAGTGTGGTGAGGGCTATTTTCTTGTACTTTCAGAGGATGTGTTCGAATAAAACACCCACAACCGCTGCTCACTCAGTAGACTGCTCACTCACGGGCAGTGTTGGCCAGGACTAATAGCAGCTGTGAACCAGAAAACCTGGAGGACATCTGGTAGTCTATAATGACTGATGTACTGCCTGGTTATCTCTTCAAGCAACTGTCTCTAAAAAGAATCAGAATCTTAGAACAAGTTTTCCCAGTTCATAGATTCAGGATTAAGGTACTGTACCAATAACGGAGAGAGCTTTGTCTACGGCATTGTAGATTGCCCAGAAGTTAGGAGCCCAGTATGCATGACAAAGGCCTCTCTTGAAAGGGAAGAGTCGAGAGAGGACCTGTGGAAGCTGACCCTAAATGGGGGAAAAAACATTGTTAATCTTCCAATTAAGGACTTCTAATCACTTACACCTAGAAACAAAAATAAGACATTCTTGTTATATTCAGGACTCAATATGAATTTTAACTCTGTTTTTATTGGCCATGTCTTTCCCCCTCTGATTTATTTTTATTATCAATTGTTTAAAATATTTTTAATTATTCTAATATGTTTTGGGAGTTCATGGGTGGTTTGGAACTATGTCCACAATAATACCTTCTTATGTGTCAGACATGTCTTACAAGGCTGTTAGAAGATTTCCCTGAGAGCTAA
Organism: Phrynosoma platyrhinos; assembly: GCA_020142125.1. Classification (NCBI taxonomy): domain Eukaryota; kingdom Metazoa; phylum Chordata; class Lepidosauria; order Squamata; family Phrynosomatidae; genus Phrynosoma; species Phrynosoma platyrhinos. Next base: position 171,536,228 of record JAIPUX010001232.1, on the reverse strand, counting down.
GCTTTCCATCTTTGGAGAGGTTTTGGAGTGCAGACATTTTCAGAGAAAGAGTCCTGTACCGTGCTCTTCCTAAATAAGATTGCAATGTAGTAAACAACTAACCCCCAAGGAGAGTCATGTGAGACAAAATCCAGATGAACCACTTTCTCCCAGCCCCTAATTCTCAACATGTCTTACAGATACACACACACACGTATGTATGTATCTCCCAAACTCAGGGGAAGAATGTCCTGCACAAAGTCATCATTTGGGAATAACTGGCCTCTTTAAGGCAGTACTTCTCAAGTTATCTGATGTGAAGGGCCAGCTATTTCTTTTCCTAGCCCTTCCTGTTGTACCAGGGACTAGTGTGATATTTGTGTAATATTTTTACTAGGGGTTTAATTCCTCCCCCCATTCACTGTGGGCTGGCAGCAGTTCAATGAGTGTCATTTTGAATAGCACTAGTTTAAGGTATATCAGGGTCCTTACCCAGGCAATAAATGGTCCCAGTGAACATGCAGTAACAAGGCAGACAATCAATCCCAGGGCAATTAAGCGAAGAAAGCTGAAACTGTGCCACCGGACAGATCCATCTAGAGAAAAATGAGACATCAGAATTAATACAAAAAGTACACATAGAAGAAGCCAATAATTTTATGATCTCAAAGAACAAGAAATTTTATCATCCTACCTGTTTAATTTATACATAGAACATATCTTACAGAAAGCAGCATTAGACATACTCAGAAGAAGGAATTGTGAAAACTGGGGAAGGAACACCAACAATTTAAGATATATGTTTGTATCGTATGTGCCTTCAAGTTGTCTGTTAATGTATGGTGACCACATGAATTTCATAGTGTTTTTTTAGGTGAGGAATACTCAGAGGTGGTTTTCCTAGTTCCTTCCTCTGGAATATAACCTACAACACTTGGTATTAATTGGTAGTCTCCCATTCAAGTACTAAACAGGGCTGGCCCTTATTAGCTTCCAGGATCAGACAGAATCTGGTATCTTTAGGATATATAGACTACAATAAATTACTAGCAGAAAATAACAAAAAACAGGGGGAAACTATTAATGAATATTAAGAAAGTGCAAAAGCTGGATAGCAGCTGAATATTGAGAAAAGAAAAATAACAGATGATTTATTTAACTTCAAAGTGGATGATAAAGACTTCAAAAGAAGATGTTTTCTACTCTGGCTCAGTCATTAATTGAAACAGATTTTAGTCAAGGAATCAGAATATTACAATTTAGAAAGGCAGTTATGAAAGAACTATGTAATATCACTAAGTGCTAAACTACAGTTGGCTCTCTGTATCCACAGATTCTTTATCCACAAAGTTGGCTCTCTGTATCCACAGATTCTTTATCCACATCCACAGCTTGAAAATATTAAAAACAAACAAATTCCAAAAAAGGAAAGCTTGATTTTGCCATTTTATATAAGGGACACGATTTTATTATGCTACTATATATAATGGGGCTTGAGCATCTACAGATTTTGGTATCCACAGGGGTCCCATATATCATTAAATACTGAAGTTGGAATCATCTGTGTCATCATATTCCAAATTTATATATAAGACCATAAAAAGTACAGTGAAGAAAGCTGAGAATTAGAACATCAGTTCCTTTGAAATGTGATGATGGAGAAGTTCCAAGACTGATTTCCAAAAAGACAATTAAATGGGTCTTCAGCAAAGTCAAGCCTCAACTCTTACTGGATCTTACTGGATGATTAAACTGAGGCTATCACACTTAGGACATATCATGAAGTGACATGACTATTATAAAGTGATATGGTAAAGATGATAAAGCAGTAGGAAAATAAGGAGACTGCACTACAGATGGACTGATTCAATCAAGAAGCCACAGCTCTGAGTTTGCAAAACCAGAGCAGATTGTTGATTACTAGAGTTCATGGAGGTCTCACCACAATCAAAGTCAAATTTAAAGCAACAAATAAACAGAACCCCATCCTAGTTATGCTACCGTCAGACTTCCATTTATGTAATGTTCTGAAAACCCATGAAGTTCTGTATAATTTTCTACTTATATAACATTAATGAAGTCTACTAAAAATCCAAAACATGATTCTTTGTAGTTACTACTTGTTCTACTTAGCCCTGATGTAAGAAAACAGCATTGCAGGAAGCAATAACATTGTATTATACTGATGAGGAATGTGTGCTGACAACCCTTCCCTTAACCCGCAGAATACTACTGGGAGGGCTTTGCATTCTCTTGGTGAACTATTTTGTGAACATGCTTATCACAGAATCATAGAAACATAAGAGTTGGAAGAGACCACAAGGGCCATCCAATCCAACCCCGTCATGCAGGAACTCACAATCATAGCACCCCAAACAGACGGCCATCCAGCCTCTGTTTAAAGACCTCCAAGACTCCACCACACTCCGAGGGAGTGTGTTCCACTGTCAAACAGCTCTTACAGTCAGGAAGTTTCTCCTAATGTTGAGGTGGAATCTCTTCCTGCAGCTTGCATCCATTGTTCTGAGTCCTATTCTCTGGAGCAGCAGAAAACAAGCTAGCTCCCTCCTCAATATGACATCCCTTCAAATATTTAAACAGGGCTATCATATCCCCTTTAACCATCTCTTCTCCAGGCTAAACATTCCCAGTTCCCCAAGTCGTTCCTCATAGGGCATGGCTTTCAGACCTTCAACATTTTAGTCGCCCTCCTCTGCACACTCCAGCTTGTCAACATCCTTTTGACTTGTGGTGCCCAGCATTGGACACAGTGTTCCAGGTGAGGTTTGACCAAAGCAGAATAAAGTGGCTTATGCCATTCAACTTCCAGTACCCAAATTCCTTGTTGTTCTCCAAATTAAGAAATCATCCATAACATGCCTGGATTATTTGCAGTGAAGCAGTAAGATCGGAGTAGGTACATGCCATATGCTGGGGCTACGTAGAGGTTGATGTGCTTGAGGTGTAAGAGAATAGCAAAGAGAAAAGCTCCTTCTAGATGCCTTTTCTGAAAGGAAGCAGGGATGGGGAAAAGAAAATGGTGGGTGGTTATTGAAAGGAATTCAAGTGTCAAAAATTTATATAAAATAATGCAGACCAAGAGCTGGATGAGATTTCTAGGAAAGAAACTCCAATGCCAATCCCATTATCTGTTGCTTGGTACAGAAAACCATCAGTGTGGGTGCTTTTAAAAATGAGAAAGGCTCCTTTTTTTTGTGAAGCTGAAGGCTTTCACGGCCAGCATCCATAGGTTCTTGTGGGTTTTTCAGGCTGTGAGGCCGTGTTCTAGAAGAATGTATTCCTGATGTTTCGCCTGCATCCGTGGCTGGCATCTTCTCTAATAATGGTGCCAACACAACATTTCACTATTGTCAAGGTGAATGATGGAAGTCTCCTGCTGCCTGATCCTAACTGCCTACTCCTTGTTGAGAGCTACATCTGTATTGATGCTCTGCTTACAACAGATAATGAATACCACTTACTTGTTCTGAATTTTTTTTTTTGCCTTACCTGAAATAGCTTTGCGATGGAAAGAAGCATGAATCCAAACAGGAAGCCATTATACTGAAAGTGAATATCTGAGATCGAGTCAAGGAAGGATTTCCATTTTTAAAAAAATGCCCCAATTGAGGCAACATTTTGAACTTCTCTCTTTCCTAAGCTACATGGCTACCTATAAACTGAGCCATAAGCAAGTCCAGTAGATCCCATTACCAATGGAACTGGGTAAGTATTCCCCTTTTTTCCTCAGAGCGGGTGAAAATAACTTGACTAGACTTTTCTGTAGGAACTGAAGTGGAAGGATACGGTCCACAATTAAAAGGCCGAAGTTCCAAAGGAGCAGAACCGAAAGAACAAATGGAGGGTTTTCCAGAGTTTCCTTTCCACCTCGCTTCCCGTTTACACATTTACAACACCTGAATAGAGAAGAAAATAAAGAGACATAATCTGAGTGACCTGACCTTATTCTTCTATGCATGTGCCTTAAGGATCACAATTCTGTTTACAAGTTCTCCAAGTCTAAAAACAAACAAAAACAAAAACAACTCATTTCTCTCTAAGCATTATTTTTTTTAAAAACACATAAAAACAAAAAACAAGCTCTATCTCTATCTATCTGCAAAAGGTATGAGTCCATGAATTTTAGCTGGGCGTATTAGTTAAGCTATTATTTCTAGTAGCCAGTAAAACTTTGTTTCCATACTTGTTGCTCCACAACAGAAAACACACACATCCTGTTCCTACCTGCTGACTACAAACCAGGTCTTTGGATGTGTGAGGAGGAGGGAGGGAGAATAAACAGGTGATATATAAAACCTGTGACAATCAGACTGTTTCTGAGAACAATATGCAACATGACACCATTTTTGCAAAGGATATCCATTGCATCTCTATATTCCTGGAGACTTTTTTCAAGTTTCTGGCTGAATACAGCCATACTTCAGTTAACAAAACCTCTGACAAAGATGCTCCTTTTTACAGGAACCCAGCCCAGCACCATCACCACCCTTTTCTCATCTTGTCTAGCTGGATTTTTTTCCTCAGCACTGGCATTGGGAGGATGGTGAAAGAGGGTTGGAGAGCGAAAGACACATTTTCAATACTGGGTTTCAGCAGTATGTCTGCAGTAAACATTGCAATAAAACCTGACCTGGGAAACAAAGGAATTCTACACTAGGTGATCCTACTGTAGGCATGTGTGCTTATGTATAGCAGGCAAGGCAAACAGCTGCCTCCAGAATTTATTACTGAGCATGTGTGAAGAACAAAATAGAAAGAAAAGAAGAAAGCAGATTAGCTTGCCTCACTAGCTGCCTTGGCATGTTGAAAAAGCAAGGTTCACTCAAGCAAGCCACCAAAATGGAAATCATAAGTAAACTGGAGGTCATCCCGGGATGCATTTTACAAGGTGGCTTCAAGTGACTCCTAGAAGATTTAAAATGTTTTTGTTTACTTTTGTTTATAAGTCTTATGTAACCTGATAGTTTCATTTCATGGGTGCTTTGAATAAAGTTAGCTGAACATGCTGAAGTGTCCTTTGAATAAAGTTAGCTGAACATGCTGAAGTGTCCTCCTTATTTGTAGTGTAGAAACCTATCCCTACCAAGTTAATTCTATCTCTGGTACCAACATTTCTGTTAAAGAAGTAAAGTCCAAGAATACATCTACTTCATCAACTGAGGTATACTTATTCAATAGAGGCTTTCCTTACTGGTGCCATTCACTCCACCATTCCCCTCCCCCAAAGATGATGTACCCAAATAATGATGCATTTACATACTCGTGAACTGCATACATGAAGAGCACATCTGTAAAGATGACGGAAAGCCTTTGGAACAATATGGTCTCATAGCTGGAATAGTTGAGGTTTTGGACCACCAGCATCTCTTTGTCAAAATACTTGGCAACATGTGAAAGCACATACTCAAACCATGCAAAGAAGGGAGGGTAGTCCAAAGTCCACTCAGAAGTTGCCTGAAATTAAGCAGACAGAACAAGAATCTGTGTGAGAAGCTATGGGTAAATTACAACTAGAATGCAAAACTATACACTGGTGCATACATGCACAGGCGTCCCAAACTGGGAGAAAGGCCAGATATAAACAAAATACAGTTGGACCTTGGTATCCATGGAGGATCTGTTCTGGACCCCCTGTTGGTACCAAAAAACCAGGAACTCAAGTCCCATTCTCTGTAATGGTAGTGTGATGTGTGCGCGGCTGCTAGTGAGTCCGCGTGCGCACACTGCCATTGGGGACAACAGGGGCTTGCTGCCTGTGGATGCTTAAATCTGCCAAAGGCAAGCCTG
>JAIPUX010001232.1:171506060-171524609 GCA_020142125.1 Phrynosoma platyrhinos | reverse complement strand
AGAAGCCTCAGCCATGTTGGCCAACAGTCTGGAATTCTGGGAGCTGAAGTCCAAAATCCCTTAAAGGGCACCGTTTGGGGATAAGTACATAAGGCTTGGGAATTTAACCCGCTCACCCCTCTCTCTTCTGTCGCTTGGGGTGAGGAATAACGAATCTCTGGTTCCTTACTAGGTCGGGATGAGGAGCACTTTAAGAAGCGTGACCCCAAAGGCTAAAGGCAAGAACCAACCACCGCTGCTGCCTCCGTGCGCCGCCATTTTGTTCTCTTTCTCCTCCGAAGCCACGAGAGCCGCCCCGCGCATGCGCCACAGAAGAAGAACGCCGCGGGCGAAACTTTCGCTTGCTTTTTTCTGAACGGCCTTTTGAATCAACGCGCTTGCGCCGAGGGGGGAAACGGCTGTAAGCGTCTTGCGCATGCGTACTGTTTTTGAATGCGTAGTCTTGTCCACTCATAGGCTACTTTTCCAATCTGGGGCGGAGCGTTTGGTAGAGGCGATCCATGGTTTCCATGGGAACGCTTCTATTATTATTATTATTATTATTATTATTATTATTATTATTATTATTATTATTATTTTATATTTTGGCTTCTATCTAATAATGGGACACAAGCTGGCTAACAAAATATCTGAAACAATGCAAACAAATATCTTTTTTTGCAAAAACATCGATTAAAATATGATTATATTATTAAAAAAACAATTTGTGAAGTTCAAGACACTAATATAATCATATTTTAATCGATGTTTTTGCAATGTTTGTTTAGTGCAATTTTTCATGTTTAGTGTCTTTAGCTTCAAAAATTGTTTTTTAAAAACTAATATAATCATATTTTAATCAATGTTTTGCAATATTTGTTTGCTTAGTGCAATTTTTCATGTTTAGTATCTTTAGCTTTATAAATTATTTTTTAAAAAGGATATAATCATATTTTAATCAATGATTTTTGCCCTGCAACTCTCTTCAATAACTTTTCCTTGATTATGTTCTGGACTCTTTTCTAATTGTACATTGTGGTATAACATGCAATATTATATGTATTATAAACATGTATATAAACATGGTATAATATGCATTATATGTATTATAAAAATGTAATATATGAGTGAATTTTAATGGTTTTATAGCACTGCATTTTAACTGTTGGTTTTACATGTTTTTCAAATTGTGTTTTGTATTTTAACATGCTGTACCCTGCCTTGAGCCTTGAAGAGAGGAGGGAAAATAAAGACATTTTGTTCTTGTTGTTATTATTATTATATTGTATATTATTTGGGGTGTGCTGCAACAAATACTGGTGTAATTTTGCTCACTGTACTATGGTCTTGTATCGGGCCTTTGCAGACTGCTAGAAATAGTGCAAATTGAGTCCACTTTACCTGCCCTGGCTCAGTGCTAGGGAATCATGGGAACTGTAGTTTTTTCTGAGACATTGAGCCTTCTCTGACAGAGAGCTCTGGTGCCACAATAAACCACAGTTCCCATGATTCCCTAGAAACTGAGTCAGGGCAGTTAAAGTGGACTCAATTTGCAGTATTTCTGGCAGTCTGCAAAGGCCCTAAGTGGAAAGTTTTTCTCAAACCCATTCTGTTTCTTCTCTCTTGGCTTGTCCCCTTCTGTCTCCCTCCACTCTGTGTATTCTGCTTTTTAAATTTTTTTCTTCTTAGACACCCCCTTTTAATTATAGAATTAGGGGGGGGAAAGGGTGTAGAGGAAAGTAGATTTGTTGTTTTTATCATTTCAAGTCATTTCTGATTCATGGTGACCTTAAGTCGAACCTGTCATGGGGTTTTCTTGGCAAGGTTTGTTCAGAGGAGGTTTGCCATTGCCTTCCTCTGAGGCTGAGAGAGTGTGACTTGCCCAAGATCGCCTACTTAGTTTCATGGCTGAGTGGGAATTTGAACCCTGGTCTCCAGAGCCATAATCCAACACTCAAACCACTTACCTGATCATTAAAACTCAAATACCCGATCATTAAAAACTGAAGGTGCCACAGATTCACTTTGGAATCCCTGGTTCCGGAAGGTAAAACATAAGCTTTGCCACTCATTTTAGCAGACAATGCTTCTTGATTGAAGGAGAAAGAATGCAGGGATTCATGTTATGCAGAAAAAAATGTTATCTATAAGCTCAGAGTCTGTAACACTTCAGATCAAGAATTCTCCACTCTTGGGTATTGAGAAGGGGAAAAGTGTTGAAGAGAAAGGGAAAGTAAGGTAAGAAAGAGTGAAGGTAAGAGAATAAAGTAAGTAGGAAGGAAATGAAAGAAGATATAAAACATAAAGAGGAAAGGGTTAAAATATGAAGGATATAAAGAAAGATGAAAGATCTTTGTCAAATGTAAGACTGATGTGGATAATTTGTAGATTATGAATTTTTTATGGTAGATTAGAATAGGGTAGATAGGTAGGTATGTGATAAAATTTATTTTAGATGTTTTTGTGGTATGATTGTTATGTATGTGATGATTTGATATGTTCAATAAACTTTATAAAATTAAAAAAATAATAATTCTCCAATCTTGAGTCACTTATCTCTGTAGCTATCCACATATTACTATACTAGTGGTGAATTGGTGCCATTTAATGGAAATAAATTGTACTTTATTAACTTTTAGCAAACAAGACATTTGAAGAGTGAGTGAATGTGTTGATAGAAGGGGTGGGAAGAAAGAGAGTGATGAGATCCAATGCTTCATTATAGTTTTTCCCATCCTAAAAATTCCTTGACATGCTAGTCTCCCACCATACTCAGGCAACAATATTATGAGCTATACAGTCCATGCGGGGAAATAGTTTAGGTTGGAGAAAGGCAATTTTAAATTGAGAAAAAGAAATAGCAAAATGTGCTCATCAAAGATCAATGGTGACAAATTCCATTCTTTGCCCAACAAATAATAACTTGAATAGTTAAGCCATTTCAATTCTTGGGCTGCTGCCACACTGCAGAATTAATACACTGTTTTAACTGTCATGGTTCCATCCTATGGCATCTTGGGATTTGTAGTTTGTGGCAGCACCCAAAATCTCCGACAGAGAAGGCTAAATATCCCACAAAGCTACAAATCCCAACGTTCCATAAACTCTGAGCCATGACAGTTAAAGTGGTGTCAAATGGCATTAATTCTGCAGTGCAGTTGCAGCCTTAGTCTTTACGGGAAAGGATTTGTTTTCCAGTTTCTAACAGATAACATTATTGAGTTGATTTTGAAATCTAATATTCCAAGCTCTGTCCAAAATCACCCTCAATAAAAAGGGTAATGTGAACTGATCTTCAGTGAAGGAAGACAGAAGGAACTCTTAATTCATGGTCTACATGAATGCTACTTGGTTGGTCCATGGACTAGTGCTGGTTCACAAACCACTGACTGCTGGTATGTAAAGAGCTTCGAAGAAAGTAGGGAAATAGTTGTAGTCAACACACACAAGTATAGTACCAGTCCTTGACATATGAAGGAGGAAAATGCCAGTCTCCCCATCCATATCAGATAGCATAAGAGACACTGGTCGACACAGAGAAAAATAGTAAGATACATTTGCATTTGCAGTCCATATCACAAAGGAAATCCAAAAGCAAGACTGGCAAAAACTTTTAATTACTGGAAAATGTGAACATGTGAAAATCCCACAACTGAAAGGAAATAATGTACCACAAAAAGATGATGAAATTGTGTTCCAGACATAACCCAAGTAAAAAAAGAAAAAAAGAAAAAAATGTGTGTAGTAACTACATGCTGGTTGTTTTGAGATTTCTGAAGGACGTGCTCCAAATTTACACAACATTCAAGGAAAGAGAAGAATCAAACTGGCCCTGGCTCCCACAAAAGGAGCAAATGAAAGACTCCCTTCTTTTCTGTATGCAAGATTCCATGATTTTTTGCACATTATTCTTTTGCTAGCATCACAGCTACACTTCTATTTTGTGGAACTTGTAGACACAACTAAAGAACCCAGTTGAGGTATTACTCTAGTGTAAAAGAAACATTAGCAGGAAACAAATCAAGCTTTATGATCTACCTAATAAAAAAAAGGGACAGCCATTTTTAGGTCTAATATTTCATAGTTTTGCTGGCAGCCTGGGACTGTCACAATGGCAGGGGAATGTTAATAATAATAATAATAATAATAATAATAATAATAATAATAATAATAATAATTTTTATTTCTATCCCGCCTTTTGCCATAGCAATCAAGGCGGCTTACAGCTAAAACATATACAAACCCCAACAACTGACAATAATACCCCCCTATTAAAATATATTAAATACAGTCTTTGTTAAAACCAGTTTAAAACAAGACAAATTTAAACAAAGACAGACAACAAAAAAGAGTTGGACATAATAAAATCAAACTAAGGAGGAGTTTTAGACATCCTGAACAGATGCCTGGTGTCATTTTTTGAGCTGAATGAGACCTCACAACCTGAATTTCAATCCAGATAAAATGGAGATGCTTTTAGCTAATAGTATATCAGTTCAAGAAAGTAGCATATACAGGTTGAATCTCCCAGAATCCAGAATTCTGAAATGCAAAATATTCCAAAAACCTAAACTTTTTTCATGGGTGGCTGAGACAGTGATGCCTTTGCTTTCTGATGGTTCAGTGTGCACAAACTTTGTTTTACGCACAAAATTATTTAAAATATTATGTATAAAATTACCTTCAGGCTATGTGTATAAAGTGCATATGAAACATAAATGAACTCCATGTTCAGACTTGGGCCCTATCTTCTAGATATCTCATGTTGTTGTGGTGGTTGTGTGCCTTTAAGTCGTTTCTGACTTATGATGACCCGAAGGCAAACCTATCCTAGGGTTTTCTTGGCAAAAGTTGTTCAGAGAAGGTTTGCCTTTGCCTTCCCCTGAGGCTGAGAGCATGTGACTTGCTCAAGCTCACCCAGTGGGTTTCATGGCCGAGCTGGGACTCGAACTCTGGTCTCCAGAGTTATACTCCAACACTTATACTACTATGCCACATTGGTTCTCACATGTCTTTATGTACATATGTACAAATACAGGTATTCCAAAGTTGTAAACAATTCCAAAAACCAACACACTTTGGAAGCTGGGCTGCTGCCATACTGCAGAAGAAAACAAGATGGCACCACTTTAACTTCCATGGCTCAATGCTGCAAAATTTTGGAATGTGTAGTTCAGTGGGACACCAAAGCTAAATATCTCACAAAACTACAAAAACCCCAAATTACATAGCACTGAATCGTAGCAGTTAAAAGTGGTGCCAAACTGCTTTCTTTCTGCACTGTAGACTAACTTCTGGTCCCAAGCATTCCAGATTAGGGATACTCATTTTGTGCCCTTTTCCCTCTGAAAGTGACCCACCCCTTAAGGCTCACATTCACAGTCTGAAGATACTACTAGATCAGTAGCTTTAACTAAACTAAACTGCAATGCAACTAAGCATTGCAGTTTACTGGAGAGAGATGATCTAGTCCCTAGGTTCCTTGCTAACTTTATACATTTTTAATTCCCAACTCACTATCCCATATCTTTAAAAAATAAACTTTTCCCCCTGCTGCTTTTATTATTATGACAATATAATTCTTCCCCCACATTATCCACTTTTGTTAATTCATCAAGCAAATTAACCAGTTCGATTAACTTATTATTAAGAAATTCTATCACCTCCCACACCTGCAAATAACCACTTTGTGGATTACGTATGTGAAAGACTGGCAATAAATCCCCAGCACTGCAATCCTACATGGTATGCATTTTACATAGGGGTAATGTACTTTAATTGTGTATCTCCTGCATGGCAGACTGGGGTTGGACTATAGCCTCTTCCAACTTTATGATTCCAAGCCCCATTGTATTCCATGCATCTTACTCCTAGGTAAGAGCACACAGAATTACAGCCTATGATAAATAAATAAAGCTAGTGAGCTAGATACTGCCTGTGATGTGTGTATGCAAAGGCTTGTGCTGGTTCAACTGAAATAAGCATTATTAATTCAATTTATATCCCACCCTTCCTCACAAGAGCTGTCTGATGCTCATCTATACTGACTGTTTCCCAGTGCTTTGTTGTTCTGGACAGATTCCATGTCTATGCCTCCTTCTCCACCTGGATGCCTAGGAACCAGCCACAAAGCATCCTCTTTCACCTGTCAATTCTGGAAGGACTCATAGGAAATACTTTGTTGTCTGTTGTCTAGCACTTTCAGGCTGCATTTTCTGCATAGTTGCTAATCAGCTTCAAGTTCCTTCCTTTCTCTTTCCGGTGACCAGCCAGCAGAATGTTTAACAATTGCTAGCTTCCTACCGTGGGGACTTGCCCCATTTTGCCCTGAAGTTGTAGCTCCAAATATCTAGAGCTTGCATCTTTATTTCTCTTAAATCTGATACACTAGTCAGTCACATTTTTAAAGAAGAGCATAAAAGGCAAAACTGTTATTCTGAGGGATTTGAGTATTTTTGTATTTATGCGTCAGAGCTTGCATGATGTAATTGAGGAGGGAATCTGTTTCAATAGTCATCACACTCTGCTCAGCTCAAAGGTCTCTTTCATCCAGAAACCTTTTCGCAGCTAAAGCTCAGCTCATGCACAAATGCATACATCCCCAAGAATTTTAGCTTCATAGCAACTTTTTTTCCTGATAGGTTAGATTTCACATGTATCCTTTTCCAAAGGGAAAAGAAGAGGTTAGAACATGTCTTCTACCATTAGACAAAAGGAGAAAATCTTAAATTCTGCATCTCTGTGTAAAGCATTAAATATTGCTAATTATTTTCCAGAGTAGAGATGGACAGTTTCATTCCGGTCTTGGGCTACTGTATAAACTGATATATCCCTCAATATTCCCCCTTCTTGACCCATACTGCCTTCATTTTTGCTTCTTCTCTGCCAGACACAATAGCATCAAACAGGCAAAAGGGATAAAGAAAAACCATGATGTGGTCATTCCTTTCTCCCTAGTGCTGATATCATTGCTGGTGCCAACATGGCCAGGCAAGAATGGACCCATTACTTTTTAACATTGCTTCTTGGAAGAAGCGCAATCAGTTGAGACAGAACCACGGTTCTCTGTGAGTCCTGCTGAAGGAGCATTGTACAGTCCCCCCATTTAGCCCACATACCGATTCATTTCCCATCCCTGTCCTACAGTCTTGACATGTACCAGTTAGTCAATCAAGTAAGAACTAACTTCCAAATTAGTGGTTCGAATTTAGATTAGCACATCTTTATCATGTAGGCTCCATATGTAACTAGTGTCCTGAAGACACAAGTTTAACATGTCCTCACTATCATTGAGAAACACAAAGCTTCATCTACTTGTACCGAATCAGCCGGATAATCTTATTATTCATGAAATCCGAGGCGTGCGGGTGAGAAGAATCAACGCAAAAGCCATCGCTCATGGCGATTTTCAGTACTTCCTCCACAAACATCTGGAAACTGTTAATTTGCTTCTTAGCTGGCAGTACCCACAACCTCTTTAAGTTCTGCCTTGTGTACTCTTCTTCTGGCAGGCCTTCTACACTTGCAACCCAATCTAAGGTGACATGGTAGGGATCCTCCAGGTAACTGGATATTGATGAGAGGTTGCCATTGAAACAGTAGAAGAGTTTGGAGCCTAAAAGTTTCAGAAACAAACTGGAGGTGCTAAATATGTGAGCGCTGAACACTTCCATGTTGGAAGATGACAAGCTGTAGATCTGGGGAGCTTCACGGACTGTGAAATGAACTGTCTGAGTCCTCTGGTCCAAGGTGATATTGAGCATGGCATTCTTTTCTGCTTTGGAGAGCTCCACCTCCTTCTCTTGCAAGGCCTCAATCAGTGGCTGGACCTGGTAGAAATCTGCTTCTCGTCGAAGCAGACCCATTTCTTGGAAGTCCTCAGGAAGGTCCAAGTGAGAGGTTCTCAGGAAGTTGAGGATGTAGCGGAAAACTTTCCCATCTCTGTCGATGAAGCAGTTGCCTTGGCCATCCCTCTTGGTTGGCATCTTCCCACTGAACATGGCACCCAGCATAGAATCTGGAAAGCTGGTCAAGGTGGAGAGCGAAGTTGTATACAACTTACCACCAACGTTTAGCGTTATAGGCTCTGACATAGTGGGAGAAGAGTGCAACGTCAAGAATCGATCTAGGAAGAAGAAATAACAAGTACCAAATGTTAAGTTATGAATTATTTAACTTTTGAGAGTGGTTGTGGAATTGAGTACCTAAGGAGTCTAACTTTCCAGTTTTGATTTCTAGACTCAGTGGGAGTTTATTCTACACATGACAGAGTAGGGAGAAATCCCTGGAATGAAATGGGAAACATATTCCATCCATCCATCAATATATTTATACCTGAAACTAAGACTTAAGGTGGTTAACAAGAGAGACAAAGGGCCTTTACAGACTGCCAGAAATAATGCAGCTTGAGGCCACTTTAACTGAGCTGGCTCAATGCTAGGGAATCATGGGAATTGTAGCTTTTTTTCTGAGACATTGAGCCTTCTCTGTCAGAGAGCTCTGGTGCCACAATAAACTACAGTTCCCATGATTCCTTAGCACTGAGCCAGGGCAGTTAAAGTGGACTCAATTTGCACTATTTCTGGCAGTCTGTAAAGGTTTAAAATTGCAATAAAAACACATAGAATTAAAATGTACAAAAGGTGAGATTAAAACACCTCAACTAACAACAGAATTGAAATCATTTAAAATATTTAAAAGAAAGAACAAAAGCATTGTTATTGTGTGCCTTCAAGTCATCTCTGACCTGTGGTGACTCTAAGGTGAATCTATCACAGCGTTTTCTTGGCAAGATTTGTTCAGAAGGGTTTTGCTCTGAGGCTGGGAAAGCGTAACTTGTTCACGGTCACCCAGTGGGTTTCCATGGCAAAGCAGGATTTGAACCTTGGTTTACAGATTCCTAGTCCAATGCTCAAACCATTATACCATGCTGGCTCTTAATAAATAAAGTTTCTGCTGCTGAATGCCTTTAAGGTTTCTGACTTATGGTGGCTCTAAAGTAAACCTATCTTTTTCTTGGCAAGATTCATTCAGAGGGAGTTTACCTTTGTCTTCCTCTGAACAAATTTTGCTAAGAAAACTCCATTATAGGTTTGTCTTAGAGTCACCATAAATCAGAAACAACTTTAAAGGCACACAGCAACAACTGGCTGAGGCTGAGAAGGTATGACTTGCTCATGCTACAGCACCATAAAAAGGCCTTCTGTTGTAAAACAATCAATTCGCAAAAGATTGCTGAGATAAAAAAAAAGTCTTCCCCTGCCACTGAAAAGACTGCAAAGAAGGAATCATCCTAACCTCCCTAGGAAGAGAGTTGCAAAGTCTGGAGCAGCCAAGGAGAAAGCCATCTCCCACGTTCCCACCAAAAATACTACAAAGGTGGACAGATAGAGAGAAGTCCTTCCCTTGAAGATCTTAGGGTTTGTATAGGCACATATGGGAAGACATAGTACTTCAGATCGCCTGGACCCATGCCATATATTGTATCTTCACTCTCTGTAAACCAGGATTTCCTTGTGCTAGCATTCCCAGGGCCTCGAAATAAAGAAATAAAAACACCCTTCTAACTATTACATTTTTATTTAACTGGTCAACACTAAATATTATTTTAACACACGTTTGATTCACCAGTACCTATTCCATAATACAACTATTTTTCAAAACATGTAGGCTGGAGTGTGTTTGCATCCCACTCCTGTGTAAGTATAGTTATATTTTTCATGCTGTTGTGACAAATGCAGTTCATGCTTGTATTAAGAGAGTTTCACAAGTGTAACCATATCACATGGGCCTCAGTCCTATTGTTATTTCCAGCTAAAGGAGAGCCACTGAATCAACTGGACTTCTCTGTGGGTTAACTAGCTCTATTCTATTCAACAGATGAATAGGTCTGTTCTAGTTGGGACAACCAACATGACTGCAGCAAATACAGCTGCACATTCATGGATGGTGTACAACTATTCATTAATACAGGTTGAGTCTCCTGTATCTGAAATGCTTGGGATCAGAAATGTTCAGGAGTTTTCCCCTTCAGATTTTGGAATATTTGCATATACATAATGAGATATCTTGGAGATGGGACCCAAGTCTAAATATGAAATTTATTTATGTTTTGTATATACCTTATACACATAGCCTGAAGGTAATTTTATACACATTTTCAATAATTTTGTGCATGAAACAAAGTGTCTGTATACTGAATCATCAGGAAAGCAAAGGAATCACTATCTCAGCTACCCATGAAAAAAGTTGTGGTTTTTGGAGTATTTTGGAATTCTGGATTAGGGAGACTCAACCGGTACCTTCAAATGTGCCACTTTAATCACTAGGATTGCAGGAACAGCCACTGTGTATTCCCCACTGTACAATGGAAAAATAACCAGGCATACTGGCAGATACACAATTGGGTGTGTGCTGTAGGCATTCAGCAGAAGAATAGTGTAACACAACCACTGTATAACAAAGTAAGTATAGATTAAACCACACAAGCACAATGCAGAACCTTGGCCAGAAGCATTATCTACACATGAGAATACCTTTTATTATGCTGATGTCCTTACTTTCTTCTCTGTATCTCTTTGCTTTCCCCCTTACCTGCAAATGATAAGAAAGAACAGGGATCGGTGGAGAATATGCATGTATGAAGGTAGACTAAAAAACAAAAACAAAAAAAAAAAAAACCAGGATCAGAACAGCAGATGTGCATTTCTGATTTATGGCAAACCTAAGGCAAACCTATCACAGGGTTTTCTTGGCAAGTTTCTTCAGAGGGGGTTTGCCATTGCCATCCTCTGAGGCTGAGAGAGTGTGACTTGTCCAAAGTCACCCAGTGGATTTTCGTGGCAGAGCCAGGATTCAAACCCTGGTCCCCTGAGTCATAGTCCAGTGCTGAAACCACTACATCATGCTGACTCTCTACAAAGTTGCTGCTATTACCAATTTAATGAGAAGGACAGGGAGAGGAGGGAAATCATATAGATATTTAATCCTTCCTCCATAAGAATAACTATGGTTTCTGTCTAATCATAAGACATTTGACCAATTTGGGTGTGCTTAAAGAACCACTGTGAATCAAAGCAGATAACAGTAAGTTAGGTAGATACAGAGTGGTACATGGGAACTTCCCACATTCCACAAAAAGAAAGGATGCTGAAAGCCACTGAACAGGAATATCACCAAATATGAAAAATGACAAAACAAATCAGTCCTGTAGACAGCAATAGCAGAAATATAACCCCACCACCACCACCAAATTCTACAGAACAACTTAACACACCATACTATATAATCACTCTGCAAAGGGATCTTGTAGCACTTTTGAGACTAACTGAAAGAAAGAAGTGGGCAGCATGAGCTTTTGTAGACTTGCTCAAGTCTATGAAAGCTTGTACTACCAGATTATTTCTTTCAGTTAGTCTCAAAGGTGCTGCAAAATCCCTTTGCAGATTGATTTTCCTGACTAACACAATTATTATGCCTTTGAATTCTACCACACTATATAATGTAAGAGGGGAGTCACAATATACAGTTGACCCTCCATAACCTTGGATTCTGTGTCCATGGATTCCACTGCCCACAGCTTGAAAATATTGATTAAAAATAATAATCTTGATTTTGCCATTTTATATAAGGGACACCATTTTACTACACCATTGTATATAATGGGACTTGAGCATCCATATATTTTGGCATCCATATGGGGGTCCTGGAACCAAACCCCAGAAGATACCAAGGGTCCACTGTATAATGTAAGAGAGGTGCAGCCTATTTGCAGTGAACTTAAACAAAATATATAAATAAATAAAATCCCACATTCCTCCATTAGCACTACAACTAAACCTAGCTCTGGAAGGCATGCTTCCTGCTGGGAGACTAGGACATAGCAAGCACTGGAGCTGAGAAAGCCAAATCTTGACGTACAACTGTGTGGGGTCTGGAAAAGTTACCTTTTTAGACTACAGATTACAGAATCTCCCAGGTAGGGGATTCTGGAAGGCGTAGTCTAAAAAGGCTATGTTTCCAAGCTCTGTAACAGTGGTACCAACTAGTAGCAAGAAGCAGAAAGTACTACTCTTTTTATATGGCAAACAAGGGCAGAAGGATAGTATTTATCACAATCCGATAGCTTTAAAATACCTGCAACTGGAAGGATCAATACTGATTGCCCCGCTCCACAAGGTTGTTGGGTAGTTCGAAGCAGGAGGAAGATGAGTTCAAGCCTCTGGTCCAGGGAACCACATGCAAGTTGGTCTGAACAGTATGAAAGAAGTGTCAGTTCCACATGAAATAATATTATGTACTCAGGTGTTGAACTGCATGACGTCCAGGGTTCCTCCCAGCTTGGTGATTCTAGGATGGGGGTTTGAGCAGGAATCTAGCTGAACAGCCCTGGCAAACATCTCCTGTGTTCAGCAGATCATATAAGCTGAAGGCTCTCCCTGTTTTGCTTTGTTAGTGGCCAGGAAATACAGGTATACTTCAGTTAATGACGTAGATGTGTTCCTGGGCATTACTCCTTTAACAGAATCTTTACTACCCGAGGAAAAAATAACTTGGAAAGAAAAATAACTTGGCAAGAATATAGAGAAAGCTTGTAGCACCTTTGAGACTAATTTCTTCCTTGGTTCAGGCCACACTGAAGAAATAACTCAGTTTGAGATCGCTTTAACTGCCTTGGCTCAGTGCTAGGAAATCCTGGGAATTGTAGTTTATTGTGGCACCAGATCTATCTGACAGAGAAGACTATATATGTCTCACAAAACTACAGTTTGCAGAATTCCCTAGAACTGAGCCAGGGTAGTTAAAATAGCCTCAGACTGGATTATTTCTGCAGTGTGTTTTGGACCCCCTGTCTCTGGAGGCTCCAGAGACGAGGAAGAAGTTAGTCTCAAAGGTGCTACAAGATCTCTCTACATACTGATTCTACAGATTAACACGGCTATATTTTTGAACGGAAAGAATAGGGATTTACATCATACAAAAAGAAGAACAAACTTTTCCCCAACCCCCCCACAATTCTAACAATATGTGTATGTAAAATGAAACAACCAGGTCAGGTAAGCCTTGCATAAGTAAACAAAACATTTTGAATCTTCCAGTACAGATAAACAGATCTTGCTAGAAACCCAGAGGATCAAAATGAGGCTGTTGTACTTTGGCCACATCATGAGAAGGCAGGACTCATTAGAAAAGACATTAATACTAGGAAAGGTGGAGGGAAGCAGAAGGAGAGGAAGACCGCAAGCTAGATGGATGGACTCAATTTGAGCAGTCACAGATATGAATTTGTAGGACCTAAGCAAAGCAGTGGAAGCTTTTCCCCCAGTCAGCCTCCAATTTTCTTACATTTTCCATTTTGATGGCTAGGCTTAGAGCTCTATGCTTTTTTTAATGTACTAGGGAGAGCTGGTGAGGCAGGCTTATTTGCTCTCCCTTTTCTGCTGTTTTTGCATGCTCAGTAGGGGATTCTGGAGGCAGCTGCTGTTTACCTTGCCTGTTGTAGACAAGCACACACCGCTACAACAGATTCCTATTCTTTCTCAGCTTAAACTTTATGAGACATGCTGCTACAAGTCGACACTAAAAGTCTGTGTTTCTCCAGTCCTCACTCATCATCCTCTCAATGCTGATGGGGCTAAAAGAAAAGTTCAGCTAGACAGAGGACAAGAACAAAATTGGTGGGATGGGTGGGCATAAACAGCCTTTGTGAAAAGGAGTTTCAGTGTCAGAGGCTTTGGTCCAAAACACACTGCAGAAATAATCTAGTTCAAAACCACTTTAAATGCCCTGGCTCAGTGCTAGGAAATCCTGGGAACTGTAATCTGTTGTGGCACCTGAGCTCTCTGGCAGAGAAGGCTAAATGTCTCACAAAACTACAGTTCCCTGAAATCATAGAACCATAGAGTTGGAAGAGACCAAAAGGGCCATCCAGTCCAACCCTTGCCATGCAGGAACTCAAAATCAAAGCATTGATCCAGGGCAGTCTCAAACTGGTTTATTTCTGCAATGTGTTTTGGATCTCTGTTAACCGAGGTAGGCCTGTAACTGAATTGGAGAGTGATTGTCTCCTACCTTCACTCTTAAGCCCAGAGGAAAGGGGCTAGTTTCTATGACAAAGAAACAAAAGTACAAGGCTATAGTTTGCAGAGCGAGAGAGCTGCATTTTAGATTCTGTACTGGCTAACAGTAGTGGACCATACATGTCCATTATATGGGAGTAGTGGACCATACATGTCCATAAGGAATGCTCAAAATGGCTCTTGTGGTCCCTTCCAACTCCAAGGAGATTATCACACTGCCCTTTTCTGTCCTTCCCTCCCCAACCTAAGCACAGACGGAAACCTTTTAAGTATGGATATTATTGCATGCCTCCGTGCCCAGGTCGGAGCCATCCCGTACCCAATCTGGACTTCTCCCATACTTTGCAAAGAACAGGAAAATCCCATTCTTTCAAATATTGCCTGAGACATCTGGATCAGGTACAGGATGCCATAATCAGGTACAGGATGCCTCTGACCTGGGCAGGGAGGTGTGCGATAATATCTGTGCTTAAAAGGTTTCAGCCCATGCCTAGGTTGGGATGGGGAAAAGGATGGAAAAGGGTAGTGCAATAATCTCCCAAGATTATTGCACTAAGCAAATAATAATAATAATAATAATAATAATAATAATAATAATAATAATAATAATAATATTTATTTATTTATAGCCCGCCTCTCTGCCCAACAATCGAGGCGGGTTACAGCATTAAAACAAAACAGTATATACCACCATGCCAGCAATATATATCCAAGCTTGTATTATTTTAGATGTTAAGGAGGACCAAAGCCTGACTAGTACCTGGATGGGAGATTGCCAGGGAATAACATGGATCTCAGGAAATAATTATGGGGAGCCATAACTACTAGTCAGCTACTTGCCCACCACTGCAGCCTTTTAATGTTACCTTGCCTTTAAAAAGCATGGCCTGGTATAAATTTCTTTCAGAGGAGATGTTAGGCAAAAGACTTCTCCATGATACAGCTCAGATTTTGCAATCACTTTGACTTCCAACAAGCCTGGGTTTAGAACAGATTCCAACACTAAACAACTCTAGTTGCCCATTTAATATGGAGACTGGAAAAATTCCAAAATTCCGTCTCACTAAATCTATATTTAGGAAGAGGTCTTTTACATCATCTGTTATTTGAACCTTGTTTTTCTTCTAGAAAAACTGGAATGGCTGAGGAGTCAACTGGGGACTTTTTGCAAGGGAGGCATTCTACCAATGTGCTGAGGGCCCTCCATAAAGCTAACATGGCCTACTAGCTGGATTAGGAAATTTCAATTTCCGACCTGTGCAAGTAAATCACTATTGCCATGGGCAATTTTCCCTATTCCAGCTTCCTAAGTCATGAAACAACGGCTGTGGGCAACTTTCCCCATCCCATCTTCCTGAGTCACTAAATGGCCATGGGCAACTTTCTCCTTCCCATCATCCTGACTCCAAAACAGGTAATACACCACTCACAGGCCAAATATTTACCTTCTGGTAGAAATGGGCTGTGGCATTTGCTTGTGTCCCTTTAAAATGCCGAAGAGATGGTGTGAGTGGGACGAGGCTCAGTGGGAAGAGAAAGGAGAGGCCTTTAAAATGAATTTAAAATTGTTACAGTTAATTTAAAAAATATTTTTAATTTTAAATTAAAATTAAATTATTTTAAAATTTTCTTTTAAAACATCACATCTTAACAAATGTTAACTTTAACCCCATGTACCTGTAAACACATTTAAACTCTGTGTAAGATGTGAAATCGAAGGCTTTCACGGCCGGCATCCATAGGTTTTTATGGGTTTTTTGGGCTGTGAGGCGGTGTTCTAGAAGAATGTATTCCTGACATTTCGCCTGCATCTGTGGCTGGCATCTTCAGAGAAAAGAACATGCCAGCCACAGATGCAGGCGAAACGTCAGGAATACATTCTTCTAGAACACGGCCTCACAGCCCGAAAAACCCACAAAAATCTGTGTATAATATTGTAATGTACAGGTATAGTTTTAATTTTGCTAGTTTTTTTTATGTCACAACTATTGTCATTGCATTCTTGTGATTATAACATATCATGTGATGCTACAATATATGGGAATTATGATTTTATGAGTAACATTAGTACAAAAAACATTAGTAAGGGTTCTGTATGGTGTGGTATGAAAGGATGTCAATGGAGAAGTGACAAGATGAGTTATCATAGTGGGTGATGCCAGCCCTAGTGACGCCATTGCATGGAAACCCACTGGAAGATGTTGGCCAACAAATAAATAAGGGGGCACAGGAATCAGCTCACTCCTACCATTACACAGAATGAGGCAGTTGTCTCAAGCACCACATTTGGGGAGGGGGTCACAAAAAGATGGGAAATTATTCTTTATTCACATTAGTACTCTCTCTTTCTTTCTCTCTCTCGCAGTTCCTCCACATTCAAATAAAAAACCCCAAACATTATTCTTTTTGCCTAAGAGAACACTTCTCTAGGAATCTCGAGGTCCTCCAGTGCAACTCTATGATCAACATCTGCCAAAAGCTGATCATAGAATCATGTTGGAGGACCTACAAATGACTAGCAAAGTCTTTTCTCTAAAACAGGGGTAGGCAACCTTTCCCCTTTAAGGGCCGAAGGACTTCAGCTCCCAGAATCCCAGGAGCTATTGGCCAACATGGGACTATTGGCCAATATGGCTGAGGCTTCTGGGAGCTGAAGTCCCTCGGCCCTTAAAGGGGAAAGGTTGCCTACCCCTGCTCTAAAACTTCTATGTTCTGCAGCACAATTCTATGGTCAACTTCTGGCGGAGTTGTGCTGGAGGACCTAGAGATTCCTAGAGAGAATGTATTAATCAAAACCGCAAATAATCAAATCTGTAAAAGTCAAAGCCACAAACGTGGAGGGCCAAGTGTATATTACTATGGGAGGAAGCCTTTGTAGGATTTGTCTGACAGATACTTCAATAATTCCACCATAATGTAAGCGGTTGATAGATTGGGTGGAAATGCCATTCACTTCTCTCCCTCAGGCAGCAAAATGAAGGAGGCAATCCCCACCAACGCAAAAAGAGATGCTCCTCTTGAGATCCAAGGTGCTCCCCATCCTTTGTGACAACTTGGATCTCAAGGGGAGCATTTCTTTTTTTCCTTGTAAATGGAACTTAAACGATATTTACTTCCAGAAGTACCCACATGGCCAGAAGGGTGGAAGAGGCCACTTGAATTAATTTCCCTCCAGGACCATTGGAACTGAGAACAGCCACATCTTGATAAAATGCAGGCTTGGGACTACCATCATCTTAATGTGTACCCCCCCCCTCCTTTTCTCCTGTATGATTTTAAACATCTTTGCCTAATGAAGAAGCCAGTGAAGTTTTCGAAAGCTTGCAATGTGTTCTATTCTGTTTTGGTCAGGCCTCATTTGGAATCCTATGTCCAGTTCTGGGCACCACAATTCAAAAAGGGATGTGGAGAAACTGGAGCGTGTCCAGAAGAAGTGACCAAAATGGTGAAGGGTTTGGAAACCATGAAACCTTATGAGGAGAGACTTAGGGAGCTGGGTATGTTTAGCCTGGAGAAGAGATGGTTAAGAGGTGATATGATAGCCCTGTTGAAATATTTGAAGGAATGTCATATTGAGGAGGGAACAAGCTTGTTCTCTGCTGCGCCAGAGAATAGGACATGGAGTGATGGGTTCAAATTAGAGGAAAAGAAATTCCAGCTCAATATTAGGAGGAACTTCCTGACAGTAAGAGCTGTTTGACAGTGAAACACACTCCTTCAGAGAGTGGTGGAGTCTCCTTTTTTGGAGGTCTTTAAACAGAGGCTGGATGGCCATCTGTAAAGATTGCTTTGATTGTGAGTTCCTGCAGGGCAGAATGGGCTTGGGCTGGATGGCCCTTGAGGTCTCTTCCAACCCTGTAATTCGATAATTCTAATTTCCCCCCTTTTCTCCTATGTGATTTTTAAACATCTTTGCCTGACGAAGAAGCCAGTGAAGCTCCGAAAGCTTGCCACATGTATTTTGTGCATTTTGGTTGGCTAATTAAGGGGGGTTGCAGACTGCCAGAAATAGTGCAAATTGAGTCCACTTTTAGGGTTAGGGTTAGGGTTAGGGAATCATGGGAGCTGTATTTTATTGTGGCACCAGAGCTCTCTGACAGAGAAGGCTCAATGTCTCAGAAAAAAACAAAAAACAATTCCCATGATTCCCTAGCACTAACCCTAACCTTAAAGTGGACTCAATTTGCACTAAAGTGGACTCAATTTGCAGTCTGCAACCCCCCAAAGATATCCCTGTTTGGTGCATTTGGGATGTTATGAAAAAAGTAAAACAAGATAACATAAAGCATCAACAAGGTTGCAGAGGACACGTTGCATCTACAGTGTTGCATCCACAGTGTTACACTGGACAGGAGCTATGGTTTCATGGGCTTGCAACAGAATTGCAACCCAACAGGAAAGCCAGTGATTGCAAAAAAGGGATCTTGCCTAGTTGATCCATCAGCATCCCAAACCATTGGAGGACTCCCCAGCCTCTTCCACCATCCCCCCC
>JAIPUX010001232.1:171481557-171492677 GCA_020142125.1 Phrynosoma platyrhinos | reverse complement strand
ATCGCTCCAACTGACACCTCAGGTGGATGCGGTGGTCAGGAGTGCTTGCTATCAGCTTCTGCTGATACGCCAGTTGCGACCCTACCTGAATCGTGAGGACCTTGAAACTGTTGTACATGCTTTGGTAACCTCTCGGTTGGATTTCTGCAATGCGCTCTACATGGGGCAATCCTTGTACCAAACCTGGAAGCTGCAATTGGTGCAGAATATGGCAGCCAGACTGGTCGCTGGTAGTTCCAGGTCAGACCATATAACACCAATCTTAAAAGACCTTCACTGGCTGCCTATTCGCTTCCGAGCTCAATACAAGGTGTTGGTTTTAACCTATAAAGCCCTAAATGGCTTGGGCCCAGGGTACTTGAAGGACCGCCTCTCCCCACATAATCCGCCCCGCACACTTCGATCGTCTGGAAATAATCTGTTAGAGGTCCCCAGGTCTCACTTGGTGAGGACCTCCCAGAGGGCTTTTTCCATCGTTGCCCCCTCTTCTTGGAACAAGCTTCCTGTAGAGCTCCGTTCCTCTGTCTCTTTAGCCTCTTTTAAGAAAAATCTAAAAACGTACTTATTTTGTTTGGCTTTTCCATCTTAGTAATGGTATCTTCCCTCCATGTACCATTCTGTTGACCCCAGATTCTTCTTTGATATTGTGATTTTGTTGATTCTTGTTCCCTCCCTTGGACTGGTTTTTAATCTTTGTATTATATTGGTCTTTTTAATTTTTGTAAGCCGGTTTGATCTTTTTGGAAAGGCGGGGTAGAAATAAAATTTATTATTATTATTATTATTATAGTGGTTTGAGAGTTGGACTGTGACTCTGGAGACCAGAATTCAACTCCTACCTCAGCCACGAAACCCAATGAGTGACCTTGGGCAAGTCACACTTTCCCAGCCTCAGGGGAAGGCAATTGCAAACCTCCTCTGAACAAAACTTGTCAAAAAAACCCCATGATAGATTCTCCTTAGGGTTGTCACTGGTTGGAAACTACTTGAAGGTACACAACACACACACACACCTCTTCACACAGTGAGTTGCAAAGGCCCTTAGTCTTTCCTTGTTCCATCCAGTACTAGTTTGGTTCCCCCATCCCACTATCTGGTTTTCCAGGCACCAGGAATTTTTCCTCCCTTGTTTGTTAATTGTTTAAAGAGTTTGGGGTTCTGCAAAGGGAAATATTATCTGGAATTCCCTAAACATCTTTTGGAAGTATGACTATCTCTGTAGATTCCTCTCTGGTGGATAGGAAAGATTAGGGATGTCTGCCATCTAGTGACTGAATTTGGTACTGTGGACCAGCAAAGTGCATTAAATTAAAATGAACCAATTCTTTTTTTAAACACACACACACACACACACACACACACACACACAATAATAACTATACCTAAATATATGCAACTGAAATAATGCCTATTAACAGAGGCACCTGGCAAAGGAGAAAATCCACTTAGTTTTTCCTTGTTCCATCCAGTACTAGTTTTATCCTCTCTCCCACTATCTGGTTTTCCAAGGATCAGGAGTTTTCCTTCCCTTGTCTATTAATTCTTTAAAGAGTTTGGGCTTCTGCAAAGGGAAATATTATCTGGAACTGCCTAAACATCTTCTGGAAGTATGACTACTTCTGTAGATTCCTCTCTGGTGGATAGGAAAGATTAGAGACGTCTGCCCTCCAGTGACTGAATTTGGTACTGTGGACCAGTGAAGTGCATTACATTAAAATGAACCAATTCTTTTTCTAAAAAAACACAAAATAATCCTAAAGTATACACCCTTAATGCACCCTTGGTGTAAAGACAAAGGTTCAGATGTCTAGATTTCACAGTCTTGAAGATAAATGCACACAGGCACATTTTCTGTTTTATTATTATAGATTAATTTTCTGTTTACTCTGGCTTCCTTTCCCCTTTCCCTTTCTCTGATGTGCTTTTGATCAATTCATTGCCTCTCTTGATGATCCTACACAGGTGGAAAGGTGGGATAAGAATATTTTCTTAAGTAAATAAAAATAGTGAAGCCACACAATACAAAATCTTTCCTGCTGGTTCTAATATTGTTTCCTTCCTGCCTGTGTCTAAATGGTCTTGCAGAAGATCAAGATCCACCGTCTATTGCCTTAGCAAGCGTGGTCCAGTACGTTCCCCTGGAACTCATGGATGGGATCCTAAGAAACCTCACCAACGATGACAGCATAACAGATGTCCAGATGATGATGGCAATTGACAGGTAGGAGATACCACCAGGTAAACACACTTGAATCATCGTTGGATGTGCTGCTAAGAACATGGATTGGTGAGAACTTGGTATTTCTTTTAATAAGAACGTTCCAAAATTCACAAGTTCCTTTATAAATTAAACAGGGAGAGTTTGCGGTTTTAAAAAGATTGAATGCTATGGCAACAAAACTGTCAGATGTGTTTATCAAGGCTTTGAGTGCTTGTGGAACGTCCAGTTACGAATCCCTGTGTGCGCCACTATTTTTGCCATGCTGAGTTAGGGTTGCCACCTCTTCAGGTTCAGACCCTCCTTCTCCTTTAACAGCTACATGCCAGGAAGATACAACATAACCCTCTTTCCATGCTGGGAATTTATTTATTTAGCCACAAATGCTCTCAGAGTAGCTCGCAGATTGCTAATTTGACAGTTCCCTGCCCTCAGACCTAAAAAAACACATGACACAAGCTTGTTTTCTGCTGCTCTAGAGAATAGGACATGGAGCAATGGATTCAAAGTACAGGAAAAGCGATTCCAGCACAACATTAGGAAGAACATCCTGAAAGTAAGAGCTGTTGGACAGTGGAAGACGTTGCCTCAGAGTGTGATGGACTCTTGTTCCTTGGAGGTCTTTAAACAGAGACTGAATGGCCATCTGTCAGGGATGGTTTGATTTTGAGTTCCTGCATGGCAGAATGGGGTTGGACTGGATGGCCCTTGGGGTCTCTTCCAACTCTATGATTCTGATTCTACAAAAGTGTAAATCATATTTAAAACACACTAAAGAGAATAAAATACAGGGCCATTAAAAGCCCCTTCTGCCAGAGATAAGGAATTAAGCCCTATTTAAGGCTCTCTCCCACATTCTTACCAGAAATACCTGTTGCTTTCTTTGCAAATTGGCAAGGAGAGACATAAGCAAAAGCAAGCAGCAAATAGTCTTAGAGTCAGTGTGGTTTAATGGTTTGGGTGTTGGACTAGGACTCTGAGACCAGGGTTCAAATCCCTCTTAGCCATGGAAACCCAATGAGTGACCTTGGGCAAATCACTCTCTCTCAGCCTCAGAGAAAGGTAAGGGCAAACCTGCTCTGAACAACTCTTGCCAAGAAAACCCTGTGATAGATTTGATTTGCCCAAAATGACTTGAAGGCCCACGACAACAACAAAACACTCTTAACCAAAAATGATTTTTAGGTTAAATATGTCTGTAAACTGTCTTGAGGGATTGGGTCTGGACAGGAGGTTGGGAAGTATTTTTTATTAGTTAGTTAATTAAGTTCAAATTGAAATAACCCTTCATTTATTGTACATTTAGACTGCCCAATAGCCTGAGTTCTCTAAGGCGCTGTAACAATAAATGGGAAAAATGTCAAACAGTGAACAGTTGAACAACAATATGTAATAAAAGAGGCAGCAAAGGGGGCATAAAACCATGCAACAAATAAAAACCAAAGTAAAGTGGTAGTGAATTAGAACAATGTAAAGATGTAAAAGCGTGAAATACTCATATAAGGCAGCTCTGAGAGAGAGAAACCAAGACTGAGAGATGGAAACCCAGTGGTGGCAGATTTGTTTGGGGTTTAGTTCAAGCCTTAATCTGCCCCGGGTTCTAGTTGCACCATATCCCCAAATAGATCCAGCACTGTAAATAGATAATTTAATGTTCAACCCCAAACCCGGAGCAGATTCATTGCCCCATTGCCAGGGGCAGCACCAGCCACCCTTGGACACACGGACATGTGGCACTTCTTAACTGTTTCATTCCAACTCTCAGATCAGGCTGCATCCGCACTGCAGATACAATCCAGTTTGATACTGCCATGGCTCAGTGCTATGGAATTCTGGGATTTGTAGTTGTGTGAGATATTTAGCCTTCTCTGTCAGAGAGCCACTGGTGCCACAACAAACTACAGTCCTCCGAATTTGATAGCATTAAGCCATGGCAGTTAAAGCGGTATCAAACTGGATTATTTCTGCGGTGTGGATGCAGCCTCAGTCTTCTTGTCAGCCTTGTTGCCATTTGTTGTACTTGATTAAGGCAAGTCCTATATTTTGCCTACTTTGTTTTTCATGCCAGCCTCGTTGATGTACTGGCTGCTCTGTTTTGAGAGCTTCTTTTATCATTATGACAGGCTCTTTGTGAGCTCTTTGAAGCGTGTTTTTCATTATGACTTCATGTGGTTTGTTAGCACATTTTACATATTTCAGGGCTGTTCGTGATTTGTTTCATCCGCTTTGAGGGTTGTATGTATTACTCTCAATCCTCTTCTCCTTTGTTTGCAAAGAAAGAGTATTTCATTCCAAAAGGTGTCAGTTTTTTTGTAGATAATTATTCTGTTCATTTCATTCAACCCCAGATGTTTTGTCCAATTCTTTGTTGTTCTGGATGTCCCACTCAGCCTTCTTTCACCCAACGTAATCATAGCACTTCGATACCACTTCAGCTGTTATGGCTGCATCCTATGGAATCCTTTGATTTGAAGCCCCAGACGTTTCCAAAAGTGGTCCGCACTTATTAACATATGAAAACTGGGACACATCTGGTTGAGCAACATCCAAGTGTGATCAAGATGGCAAAGTGTTATTAATGAGGGAGCGTGGTGGAGTCTCCTTCTTTGGAGGTCTTTAAACAGGGGCTGGATGGCCATCTGTCGGGGATGCTTTGATTTTGAGTTCCTGCATGGCAGAATGGGGTTAGACTGGATGGCCCTTGGGGTCTCTTCCAACTCTATGATTCTATGTAGTAAACTACTTTTGAAGTATACTTCTCCCAACCCAGTCCCAATGCCATCTGGAAGGACCTGATTGCAGAGCATAGAAACATTAATTTTTGAAACTGCAGCACCCAGATTTTCCCAGCCAGGATGGACACAGGAGTGTTCTGTGTTCAATGTCAGTGGAGCAGTAAATCCATGCCAGGTTTTAACCCAAACTTTAAAAGATATATCCAATATTCTGAACTTATGCAGGGATGGGTTTCAGCATCCTGGAAAGCTCATTTACAGTTCAGAAAACAATCTGCAGTTGATTTACTGTCCCACTCATGGAAGCCATCAGCTGAGTTTGGCACTATAGTTTAAAAAGATTAACTTTTTGAAGTTTCCATTTTATGACATTGTTTTTCCATCTTTTTCTCTTTGCAGGATGATTGAATGGGTCTCCTGGCCTCTGGGGAAGAACATAGACAAGTGGATCATCGCTTTGCTCAAGGGCTTGGCTGCGGTGAAGAAGTTCAGCATCTTGATAGAAGTCACGCTTTCCAAAATTGAGAAGGTCTGTATGTAGGCATGGTTACTGTATTTACACTTTGCGTTACCTCAAGCAGAGCTTGGGAGCTCCCAGAATTCCCTAGCTAGCATGGCAGAAGAATTCTGGGAGTTGTAGTTCCTCAAAGGCAGATTTCCAAGCTCTGATCATTGGTAGGGCAATTTTCTCCAGTCCTTGAAAATCCACTTGGAAGTCACAGAAACATATATGTAGTACTTCTCCTTCACCTTCCTTACAACAGTGCTATGTAGTGAGTTAGGCTGAGAGGTAGTCACTGGCTGGTCCAACACTCAAACCAGTAAGCAACACTGCCTCTCCTCTTAGATCAGGAGCAGACTGATTTTCAGTTGTGCTTGGGTTGTTCTTTGTTTTCACAATAATCTTTACAACCTGCTAAGATATGCAAAATGAAGCATTCTTGACAAATGCCTCTCCTTCAGAGGGTGAAGCTCTCTCAGTACTATACACTGACCAAAAATCCAAGTCTGCAGAAGATGCCTGGCTCTGTCTTGTTCCTGGGCTCTTCCAAATGAGTGCAAAGAAGCCGAAGCTCTTGCAAGAGATAGGCCCAGTTATTACTGGCTGGTGCCTCTTGATGCTGGGAGTTGTAGTCTATAGGAACCTTTCATAGTCCACATTGAAATTGGTGGGCGGCATGGTGGGTTGAAAAAGCTGTATGACACTAGTCAGTTGGCCACCAACCATTCCAGTTGCATGACTATAAGCTATTCGGACAACCATCATCCAGATCTCTTCAGTGCCTTTGCCCACTATTGGATATCGATATTGTAAGACCCATATCGGTGTGCCTTCTTTTTCAAAGGAACAGTGTTCTAAAAATCTTTTTAAAGAGGCCAAAGAACCTGGTATGAATCTCAAGCACTGAACCATACAAGTTATTTGGGCTTTTTCTTTTCAAACTGCAATATATTGTGGATTTTTTTTTCTTTGAAAAAACACCCCACCTCTTGATGAGAATAAAATGTTGGTGCTGGTGCTGGAAATAGCCATTAAATGCTCCAGGATAGCAGAAATGTTGTATGAATATTTTTAATTTTCTTTCAAAAAATCAGAAATTTAAGGTAACCAGCAGTGACATGTACTTTGTTTGGAGACCTCCCATGACAGGCAAAGAAATCTGGAAGAGCATTATACTTTATGCTTTGGAGAAGAGTTATTGCTGGCTTCCTTTCCCCTTTTGTTCCTCTGTTCCCCCTTTCAATTCTTGTGTGGAAATTAGCTGTGATGAGAGAGATAAATGGTGATAAAGAGATATGTTATCCCCGTGCATGAAACTTATTCCTTCTGACTTCCTTTGCTGGTTATTGGGAGATTTAGGATGCATCTGCACTATAGAAATAATGCAGTTTAACACCACTCTGTCATGGCTCCATCCTACAAAATTCTGGGTTTTGTAGTTTTGTAAGACATCAGCAGTTTTTGGCAGAGGTGGTGAAATACCTTCAAAATCTACAAATCCCAGGATTCTATAGAATGGAGCTAAAGCACTTAAAGTGGTGTCAAACTGTATTATATTTCTACAGTGTAAATACACCCTTAGATGTTCTGAAGAGAAAAGGTCATCTTTGGTTTTTTTCCATGTGGTCAGTGTAAAGTGTAGAGCCAGTGCAATGTAATGGTTTCAATGTTGGGCTGGGATTATGGAAGATCAGGGTTTGAATCCCTGCTCAGCCATGGAAACCCATTGGGTGACCCTGGCCAGGCCATACTATCCCAGCCTCTCAGGAAGGCAATGGCAAACCTCCTCTGAAGAAACTTCTCTAAGAAAACCCTATGATAGGATTACCATAGGTTGAAATCAACTTGAAGGCACATAACAACCATGCCAAATGCAAGGTGTAACGCAGATCTGAGCTAGGTCTACCAAACTACACTGTTAATAGTGCTATTATTCCACTTTTGCTGCTATGGTTGCCTTCTGTGGAATCCTGGGATTTGCAGTTTAGGGAAGTGCATATAGAGTTCTCAGCCAGAGAACTCTAGGCTGCACTAAACTACAAATCTCAAAATTCCATAGGAAGCAGCCATAGCAGTAAAAGTGGGATGGTGGTGCTATAATGGTGTAGTGCAATATTGTAAGGGGATCTCAAAAATATCTTCAGCCAGTGGCATTTTCCATTTAATTTAGTCATTGCGCATTTGAGATGTGTAGATATATGAATTTAACAAATAATTATAGGGCTGAACCAGTGTATAGGGTGCCGAATTGATCATCGGCTTATTGCTAAATTTGTGCCAAATCAGCATGATGCAAAGGGATCTTGTAGCACCTCTGAGATTAGTTGAGCAAAAGAACTTGTAACATAAGCTTTCGTAAACTTGGTCTACTTCTTCAGATCCAAACCCATACATTCCACACACACACACCATAATATCTCTTCCAATCCCCAGTCCTCAGTTTTCCTCATTCGCCCCTATGTTCAGATAGTATTCTATGTGCTCACCAAACATTCAGTCCTCTTGGGACAACTGTGTGCCCACCGTCGTTCAGATTTTTAGTGCTTTTTCAAGCTTATGCTACAATTTATTTCGCTCAGTTTGTCCCAGAGGTGCCACAAGATCCCCTTGCACACTGATATTTCAGACTAACGTGGCTGTGTCCCTTAAATCAACACTGTTAATAAACCTCTTTTTTCCATCCCTACTTCTTCATACTATAGGTGTTTTCCAAGTTGTTATATCCAATCCTGAGGGAGGGAGCGCTTTCTATTCTACGATATATGCTCCTCAGCTTCCAGCATTCCCACGAAGCATTTCACTTGGTAAGGAGGTAGGGCCTCTTTCAACATCCAGGTGTTTAATTATTTACAACAGAAGTATTGCTGGACCTATTATCCCCAACTGCTGTTCATGATGGTATCTGGAACCAATGAGTGTTGGGCTCCACCAGCATCTGGAGGGCCCTGAGATTTGAAACGTTACTTTTTTGGATAACAGCTTTCAGAATCTCTGACTGGTGGATTCTGAGAGTTGGAGTCCTTAAATAACTTTTACAGGTTTGGAATATTTGCTGAAAAAGGTAAATGACATTAAAAGATACAGTCTGGACAACTTGAGCAAATGAGTGGAGGAGACATTGTAAATCCTAACTCATACTTTGCAGTAGCATGTACTCTGTGCTAACAAACATGCTTAAACAGTTTCCTTTTTAGGAAAAACCTGAAATCAGTAACTGATATAATAAAGTATCAGATTAGCATGTTGTGCATGACTGAATTTTCTTCTAGTTAAAAGAAGTAATCTGGGCATATAGGTGCCATCTCCTGAATTGGGGTGGCTGTGGAAGGGCCAAGGGCCATTTTTGGACCCTCAAGACTATGAATCATAGCCACCATTTTGATCAAAGTAATTTTGGAAGTAATTTCTGGTAATGTTTGAGCATGTTTTCCCTCTGCAGGCCTGAAAGAACCAGAAAGGGGACAATTGCCCTTCTTGAAGGTGCAATCCCATCTATGTTCGGACCGTTTAGTGACTATTTTTTTATTTTTATTTTTTTTTTGCTGTTGGTGGACATTGTAGGGGTCACACCAACACATACATGGTTCTCTATGGCCTACAGCCACTTGGATTCCACACACCCCTTTTATGGAATACTGTAAAAACTTTGCTTTGCTTTGGAGATTTGGTGCTGGATCCACACTTGCAGGTCTATTTTCATAGCCATCAGTGCTAGAAATTTACTTGAAAATTAAATTGATAATTAAAAACAAAAGATAGCTGATGTGAAGTCGGAGGCTTTCACAGCCGGCATCCATAGGTTTTTGTGGGTTTTTCAGGCTGTGAGACTGTGTTCTAGAAGAATGTATTCCTGACGTTTTGCCTGCATCTGTGGTTGGCACCGTCAGAGAATGGTGGGATGGAGGTGTGTGGGGTATATATACTGTGTGACCCTTGGTTGAGAGGATTAGCATGTAAATCTGTGTATTGTTCTGTTGAGGCAAGGTCTCAGGGTGGGAGGATATCCAAGGAGGATTAGTGTCTATTTAATTAATGGTCTGCTGAGAATTAGCATGTAAATTGGCATGTGAATCTGTATTGTTTTGTTGAGGCAAGGCCTCAGGGTGGGAGGATATGTGAGGAGGATTAGTGTCTATTTCATTAATGGCCCATTGTCTGCTGTGAAACCCACTGACCCTGGGTGAAGTTCATTTGCATTTTGCTGGGTCTTGATTTTTGTGTTTTTCAGGACTGGTAGCCAAACTTTGCTCACTTTAAGGGTTTCTTCTTTTCTGTTCAGGTTGTCTAGGTGTTTGTGGATTTCAACGGCTTCCCTGTGCATTCTGACCTGATAGTTGTTGACATGGTCCAGAATTTCAATGTTTTCAAATAGCATTTTATGCCCAGGATGGTTTATAATGTGTTCTCCTACTGCTGATTTTTCTGGCTAACCCAGTCTGCAGTGTCTCTCATGTTCCTTGATTCTCATTTGAACACTGCATTTTGTGGTCCCTATGTAGACTTGTCCACAGCTGCATGGTATATGGTAAACGCCTGTGGCCGTGAGAAGGTCTCTCCTATCCTTTGCTAAGTGCAGCATATCCTGAAATTTCTTGATTGGCCTGTAGATCATTTGGAGGTTGTGCTTCCTCACCAGTTTGCCTATTCTGTCTGTGATTCCTTTGATGTATGGTAAAAATACCTTCCCTTTGGTTTATTAAAGAACATAGGTATATATGTAGATAGGTTTGTATGTAGGTATACAAGGTAATGTAAGAGAAAATGTATGTGTTTTATTATCTGTTGGTTTTTTTAAATGAAATGGAAATAAAAATTTATATTAAAAAAAGAAAGAAAGAAGAGGTGGAACTCCTCCCACTCTGATGATCAGCAGCCCACAAGATGACTAACAGAGGGAAGAAAATAAAACTAAAATGCATTTTAGCCCTTCAGGGCACTGCATGTGGTTATGGTTGCTTGTTTTGAGACTTGGTTTTGCTCTGTCTCCTTTTCAAGCTTCTCCCGCACATTCCCAGAGTGGTTGCCGCCCTCAACAAGGAAAACTCCAATTCTGCGGCAAGCTGCTTGGAACAACTGGCTGAGCTCATCCACTGCATGTTCTTCCGTTTCTCAGGGTTCCCAGACCTCTATGAACCTGTCGTGGAGGCAATCAAAGTAACCACTTTTTTTGGTCTGCATACAACAAACAGTTGGTGTGTGTGTGTGTGTGTGTGTGTGTGTGAATTGTTAAACTGAAGTACACTTATCCCTCCACATTTGCAACTTTGACTTTTGAGGATTTGATTATTCATGGATTTTATTAATATGTTTGCTCTACGAATATCTAGGTCCTCCAGCGCAACCCTGTGGTCAACTTTAACCAAAAGTCACACATTCATAGAGCGAATACTCCATTAGGCATTTGTGGCTCCCCCAGCTTAATTGTGTGGTCAGTGTCTGGCAGATGTTGACCACAGAGTTGCACTGGAGGACCTAGAGATTCCTAGAGAGGGGTTCTAATCAGCTAAAAACATAGTGTTTTTGTTATTTGTGGTTTTTCCATATTCACGGGAGTCCTATGCCCCTAACCCCAGCGAATGTGGAGGGACGAGTGTACTGGGAACTCTTTATAATGAACGACCACTCTATTCTGCTTTGGTCAGGCCTCACCTGGAATACTGTGTCC
>JAIPUX010001232.1:171465372-171481457 GCA_020142125.1 Phrynosoma platyrhinos | reverse complement strand
CAACTCTATGATTCTATGATTCTATGATTCTATGATTCTATGACCAGGAAATAGGCTGAAATCCA
Organism: Phrynosoma platyrhinos; assembly: GCA_020142125.1. NCBI lineage: Eukaryota > Metazoa > Chordata > Lepidosauria > Squamata > Phrynosomatidae > Phrynosoma > Phrynosoma platyrhinos. The sequence goes on along the minus strand of JAIPUX010001232.1, from coordinate 171,481,392 downwards.
GGGGCAGTCTCCAAACAGAATAGATCCACTGAATCAATGGGATTTACATGGATATTGAGTTAACAATATTTTATGGCAAGTGATTTTAGTGAGTTGGAACCACCAAACAGAGGCATCACTGGGGGGTTTGAGGATTCAGACTGTACTGCGTGGCACCTCAGAGGAGGGGTGACACCTGGTCGGGCCCTTTTCCTGTTGTGTGTGTGTGTGTGTGTGTGTGTAGTGCTGATGCCAGCACCCACCCCTCATTTTCCACTCCTTTGACTCTCTTGGCTAAGGGCTCCAAGACACAGGAGAAGAAGTGGCATCTGAAGAGATGGCCATCTCTCAGGAGTGCATTGACGGTGTATTCCTGCATATCAGGGGGGTTGGGTTGGCCCCTGGGGATCTCTTCCAATTCTGTGATTCTAAGTTAAAGTGGTGTCAAACTGCTTTATTTCTGCAGTGTGGCAGCAGCTCCTTTCTCCATCCTGTACCGTAGAGAGCTGCTGCTGGAGTTGATGGGCGAAAAATTCAGTGGCATTTGCAGCAGTAGCAAGAACCTCAGTGGTGGTCTGAGCTCCAGTGGGTTGGGAGGGAAGAGATGTATTGTGGACCATCACCACCAGGAGTGGGTCCACTTTTGCTGTAGACTAGGTGCAGGGAAGAGGTGAGAGGTTGTCCACCTGAAGCTGTGCCCTTGGTTTACACTGTAATGCCATGTATTTTTATGTGGATGTGGTTTTGGTAATAATTCTGCTGAAGTTTTTACCAATACAAAATGGGGGGAAATAACCAAATATTTAAGCAGTAAACATTTCAGGTGGGACAGTTACAATTACCACATGCACTAAAAGATGAGCCAAAAATCACTTTGTCTTTTACTTTCAAAATAATTGCTTCTCTCTTTCCAAATTAAAATGAACTTTAGGTGTGGTGGTGGTGGCATAGAATAAATATTGTGATTAATATAATTGATAAATGAGTAACAAATCCTATAAAGAGCAGAATAAGATATTAGCAGTGTACAAAGGAAAGCTTAGGAAAGTTGTTTGTTTGTTTGTTTGTTTGTTTTGGATGACAGCTCCCAGACTCTCCTGGCTGAAAGATTTCTGGGAACTGTAATCCAAAAAGTCACTTTCCCAAGTTGGAAAGTTATAAATTTAGCAAAAAGGACCTGAAATTTTCTTCATTTGTGATCTTGGCAAGAAGAATACAAGTCATTAAAATGGCCTGAAAACTGATAAAAATCAAAAAGAGTTGCTGTGACTCTACAAACTAATTCTCTTCTTTTGTTACTTTATTCTTTAAAGGCTCTTCCAATTCCAAATGAAGACCGGATAAAACACTTGCTTGGGCAAAATGCGTGGACCTCACAAAAGAATGAATTAGCCAGTTTTTACCCTCGCCTGGCTTCCAAATCTGAAACAGGGAAAATAGGATTGATCAATTTGGGGAACACCTGTTATATGAACAGCATCATCCAAGCACTCTTCATGGCCTCAGAGTAGGTTTTCTGCCTTCCCTTGTCCCTCTGTTTTCCACTCCAACCTTTAAGCACCTCAAACCATGTTTTTTTATTTTGTTTAAAGCAATTTTTTTGTTTAAACCAGCTTTTTATTTTTGCATTCATGTTTTAATGGGGGGAAGAGTTGACGCCTGCTTATTAATACTGTGGAACATTATTTCATGTATTAGAAAGCTTGATCAACCATATTTTAATGCTTTCTGACATTAACAACCCAAGATTATTAGGTTTTGATAAGATTTACATCTTTCAATGAAACTTTACAAATTATATTGATAAGTTGGTAATAATAAATAAAGTTGATAATAAACTTTATTAAAAAAAATAAGTTGGTAGCCTGTATATCGGAGTATAGGACTGCAATAATATAGGACTAAATCAGAAAATTAAGTAGCAAAATGATTCTGTGGCCACTAGGTTAAATAATAATTGTTCTTTTAAAAATTGTCTTTTCAAGTAAGTTGTTTTGGAGTAAGTTAAGGATTTGTTTCTGAATAGCATTTCTTGCACTATAAAATAAAGTGATTAAAAAGAAGAACTGACACTGGTTACTGGTCTAACAATGAACAAATGTCAATCAACTGTTAAAGTTAAAATGTTTAAGTTTAGTCTGTCACTGTTGTTCCAGTAAGAGCATTGGAAAATAGTCATGAGAGCCAGATTTTTAAAAAAGCATAGAATAATCAGTAAAAAACAACAGGAGTTATTTTAAAACAGTCATTTAACTTAAACCAAGATTTAACCCATGGTTTAAACCAACTTGATTTAACCCATATTAACCCATGTTGTTGTCAAAATGAATCCCCATTGCATGATCCAGTCTCAATATACCAAAAAATATACTGTACTTTTAAAAATGGGTATTGTAGTGTTGCCTTGTGATAGATTATAACAGGCATCCATCAGTTAATAAAGCCTTTGACAAAGAAGTTCCTTTTTTACAAAGCCTTTTAATGCTCACCCAGCCCCTACTTTTCTTTCTTATCCTCTGTCTAGCTGTTTCTTAGCAGCATTGACATGGGAGGATGATGAAGGAGAGCTGGATAAAAACAGACTCCTTGTCTCGGGTTGCAGCAGCATGTCTGTAGAAAACAATGAAAGAAAGCGTGAACTGGGAAAAATAGGATTTTCCTCTGGCCGATCATATTGTGGTTGTGTGTGCCTGCCTACAACAGGCCAGATAAACAGCAGCTGCTTCCAGAATTCTTTACTGAATATTCCTGAACAGAGCAAAAAGCAGAGAGCAGATTCCCCTGTCTCACCAGCTGAACCCCAGCATTTTTTTTTAAAAAGCATAGAATTATAAGTTTGGCTTCTAAGTGGAAATCATAAGAAAAGTGGAGGTTGGTAAAAGAAAAAGTCACCTCTGCGTACATTTTGGAAGAAGCCTTCAAGAAGTCTCTAGAAGGTTCAAAATATTTTTTCTTTACTTATGCAGCTTCAGTTCAGATGTACATATTGTTAGTTATTAATAAAAGGCCTGCAGAAGCATGCTGAACTGGTCTTTTTTTGTGGTGCAGGAACCCAGCCCTCTTCTTTCCATTTTGTTTTATTTTATTGCCTCTGCTTCCAAATTTTCTATTAAAGAAGTAATACCCAGGAAGACATCTGCTTTGCTAACTGAGATATACATGTATTCAGAATGTTCTTCATCTCTCATCTAGGCTTGTACATAGTCACTGTACACTTAAAAGTAAAGTTCCTATTCATGGTTTTGATGGGTAGAGGCTATTTTGAACCCCAATAACTTGTTGACTCAGTAGTTTAACTTGTTTAAAAAATTTCCTTTCAAGCTTCAGGCGTTCTGTGATGAATTTAGCAGAGAACAATTCCCAGCCCTTGATGGCGAAGCTTCAGTGGCTGTTTGCCTTTCTAGAGCACAGTCAGGTAATTTTAATGAATTTATGAATAATCCTAGTCTTTCTGTAATGCTTGCTGACTGTTCCAGATATACCTAGTTATTTTTTAGTTATTTATGAGTAGCATTTATATACTCCACTCTTCAGCTCACAAAGCTCTTAGAGCAGCTTAAATATTAAGAGTCAGCCCTCCATGTTTGTGGCTTTGACTTTTTTTATTATTTTCAGATTTGATTTATTATTTTCAGATTTGATTAACATGTTATCTCTAGGAATCTCTTGGTCCTGCGGCGCGACTCTATGGTCAACGTCCACCAGAGGTTGACTATAGAGTTGTGTTGAAGGACATAGGGATTCCTAGGGAGAATGCTTCTCTAGGCATTTGTAGATCCTCCAGCATGATTCTATGGTCAACATCCAGTGGAGGTTGACCATAGAGTTTCACTAGATGATATAGAGGAACCCAGATAGGTGTTATCTCAGGTAGAAAAAAATAATTTTTTATTTGCATTTTTTCCTATTTTCATGTGGATCCTGTGCCCCTAACACCAGCGAGTGTCCTCATTTTATCTAACCTATCAAACTTTATCTAACTTAAATGCATAAGAAAAGAGGACACAGTTTCCCTGGCATTTGAAAGAGAAATAGCAAATCTTCTGACAGTATAAGGCAGCTTTCTATATTGTATATATAAAATATTTTTCCCCGTTCTCTACCAGCGGCCTGCCATCTCACCTGAAGGCTTTTTCTTGGCTTCATGGCCTCCCTGGTTCACAAGAGGAGCACAACAGGACTGCTCCGAATACCTGAAGTACCTGCTTGATCGGTAAGTTGATCTTTGTCCTGGAAGAGAGGAGATGAATTTCTGAATCCACAAATTTCTGTCCAGCAGAGCACTCATCTTAGTCTGTTGAAGCAACACTAGCAAAGTCCTAAATCGGTTGCTATTCCCAACAAGAAGATACACATTGAATCAATGGGAACTTGGTAAGCCAACACTTGGGTAAAATCTATTGATCCAATGGTTTGGTTCTGGTTGAAAATAAACAGCTGGATTTAGATCAGAGTCTACCACACACTTTTTTGTTCATTGTTTATCCATGGCATGTTAATTTATTGTGACATAATAACAATAAATATTATTTTGTTATGCCATTAATTTATTCTGGCATGTTGACATTTACTTACGTATACAGCATGTTAGTGCATTTTGTTATGCCATTAATTTATTCTGGAATGTATACAGCATGTTGGTGCATTTTGACTAAGCCTATGGCTGCATCTACATTGCAAAAGTAATGCAGTTTGATGCTGCTTTAACTGCCATGGCTCAATGCTGTGGAATTCTAGGGTTTGTAGTTTTGTGATATATTTAGCCATCTCTGTCACAGAGCTCTGTTGCCACAACAAACTACAAATCCCAGGATTCCAGAGGATGGAGCCATGACAGTTAAAGTGGTGTCAAACTGCATTAATTTTGCAGCGTGGCAGCAGCCTACTACTTACAAATGTCTCCTGTGAGAGTGAACTGCATGCACATAAATGTTATTTGATTCTGGCATTAGCAGGAGGGTTTCTGTCCTAATTTTCCACTATATCTTCTTTTTTATCCACACTTCCCAAAAAGGCTGCATGAAGAAGAGAGAACGGGAAGAAGAATTTATCAGACGCTCAAAGGATCCACATTGACGCCTCAGGCTGACCAGTTGCATTCTCTGAACAAGACTCTAGTTGAAAAGATGTTTGGTGGCAAAATTAAGACAAAAATTCGTTGTCTGAAGTGCCTAAAAGTCTCTTCCAGGGAAGAGGCCTTCACAGACCTCTCCTTGGCATTTCCACCAGCAGATAAGCATGTGCCTACATCCGTTGGCAGTGCCTCATTTTTACCTGTAGAAGAAATGGGCCCACAGACCATGCATCCCAGCACAGAAGCTCAGTCTAGACTGAATGATTCACCAAGGAGATTGGAGAAGTTTTCTGTGCCTGGAATAATCTCCTCCAAAATTTTGCCAGTTGAAACTTTGAGACCAGAAGGTCAAGAGATATCTTTCCCTTTGGGATCTGAATGGGATGCTGCTAGTGCAAAGCCCGATGAAGACTCAATGTTGGCCTTGAAGGAGCGGGTTTGTGGTCCCGAGGCTTCCAGATCCGTTCCTGATTTGATCAATTATTTCTTATCGCCTGAGATGCTGACAGCGGAGAACCGTTATCACTGTGAAAACTGTGCCTCCCTTCAAGATGCAGAGAAGCTGGCTGAACTGACAGAGGGCCCACACTACCTCATCCTCACCTTGTTGAGGTTCTCCTTTGACCTGAGAGCCATGCGGAGAAAGAAGATCCTCGACAACGTCTCTGTCCCCTTGGTGTTGAAGCTGCCAGTCCTGATGCCCTCCGAAGAACTGTGTGACACTGATCCCATGAGGAATGGTGGGCACGCTTCGTCGTGCAAGCACTTTGCTTCGGTGGTGTATGATCTTTGCAGCGTGGTGGTACATTCTGGGGTCTCCTCAGAAAGTGGCCATTACTATTGTTACGCCAGAGAGTGCGAGGACGCCGTCACCAAAAGTGACCCAAAGGAGGTTTCTTGGAGCATTGCCTCAGAGAAACCTCCGGACCTCGCGATCCAGTGGTATCTTTTCAATGACACCAGGGTTTCCTTCTCATCATTTGAGTCAGTTAGCAATGTCACCTCCTTCTTACCCAAGGACACAGCTTATCTGCTCTTTTATCGACAGAGGACCATGCAGTCCCTAAACATGAGGTCTGAAGCAGCTGTAGAATCTGGCCGGGTGAATGGAGATTTGCATTCTCCTGATAAAAGCCTGATGGAAGCCATTGCGAAGGATAACATCCTCTTCCTGCAGGTAATATTGACTAGCTCTATATGTTATTATTAAGAATACAGTCAGACCTCCATATCCTCAGATTCTTTAACCACAGATTCAACCATCCAAAAAGCAAACCTTGATTTTGCCATTTTATAGAAAGGACACCATTTTACTTTGCCATTGTATTTAATGAGACTTGGGCATCCCCTAATTTTGATGTCTATGGGGATCCTGGAACCAAATCCCACTGGATGCTAGGAGCCCAACATATTTATTATTCTCTTCACAAAAGAGCTTGAAAAAATTGCTAAGAGGTTACTGCTAAATTATTAAAGATAGCCAACTAGCCTTGCCATGTCAGTACAGTATTGTCCTGGAGATTTCAAGGCCAAAACCTGCTACCTAAGGATGACTCCTTGTGATGTCACAGGAAGCAGGTCCTGATGATGTCATAAGGGTGATGTTAGAAGGGGAAAACCCCTGGTGATGTCATTATGTATGATACCTTATGCATCAACTACAGCTGCACAGAAGGATGTACTTGGTTGGTGGGGACCTGATGTAGATACTACTTAGTGGCTGCCCCTAGACTCTTGAAATTCTTTCCCAGGGAGGCCAGAATGGCACCCTGCCTGCTGTCCTTCTGTCAACAGGCAAAGATCTTGTGTATTGGTTTTGTGGGGTTTTTGGGCTGTGTGGCCATGTTCTAGAAGAGTTTCTTTCTGACGTTTCGCCAGCATCTGTGGTTGGCATCTTCAGAGAATGCTGGCGAAACATCAGAAAGAAACTCTTCTAGACCATGGCCACACAGCCCGAAAAACCCACAAAAAACTATGGATGCCAGCCATGAAAGCTTTCAACTTCACATCTTGTGTATTCTTGCAACCCCAAAACCTGCCCTCTATTTATATGTGAGGTCAACTTGTAGTCGAGTACATATGGTATATAGCCAAAGTGTTGTTTTGTGGTGTTTTCTTTTTTTTTTTTTCCTTTCAGGAACAGGAAAAGGAAGCCCGAAGCAGAAGTGCCTACATTTCAGCCTTGCCCAAATCCTCTCTGTGGTGGAAGGACTTTGATGGGGATGACGACGATGGCGCCTCGGGGGGTTGTGGGCATGACCCTGGTGGAGGAGGCTCAGGTTCTTTTCATGGACTCGTCTTCTAGAAGGGCCATTTTGCCAGGCGAAACGGCTAACACTGTAACCATCAAACAAGTCTTCTCAGCGCTCAGTTCTCTCGCCATGAATTCTTAACAACAGAACGAAGCCCACAATGACCAGAGAGAGCACTATTAAAAAATTATTCAACTATTATCCTCCATATCTCCATGAAAGGCTGGGAACTATTGCTTTCTTGGGGTAAAGTAGCAAACAGGTCATTCTCAGTCTCCTCACAGAATCACAATTCCTGCAAACTGCAAGAGAAGATATAGCACTGTTCAGCATAGTTTGTAGTGTACTGAAAATCACACACACACATACAACCTCTGCTCTCTTTGTATATGTGTGGGGAATCTGTATCACGAAATGCCTTCAGGGACAACAGTGCTGCAAGCTGAACTTAATCTGTGACGCAAAGACATTTCCACCATTGTGGACTCTTGTTGCGTGATGCCTTTTTGAAGCCAAGTCTTTGGGTGGGTGTTGAATCTTTATGCTGAGATGAATCATTGTCACGGAGGTAAATGTGAGGGTTTTTTTTTTTGGTGGGTGTTTTTAAGACATTATAGAGATTTTTTTTTAGCTAAAAGGCCAAAGTTGTCTATTGTCAGGTCTAGTGGCGTCACTAGCGTTGGTGGCACACCAGTGTGGTAATTCATGTTGTCACCCCCAGGCAGGCAGGAACTCCAGGGGAGACAACATGGAGAAAGAACAGGAGAAGAGGGGATGGCAAAAGGAGAAATGAAAGCAGGCGGGGGGGGGGGGAGTGCTTGCTCTCTGCTCTGCCTCTCCTGACTGCCTTGCTGCCTTTCCCATCCCAGCCAAGTTGCCCCTCTTTGCCAACCAGGTTGCCTCTGCCATCTGAACACTGCTGGTGCCCAGCAGCCCCTTCAGGTCTGGCTGGGCAGGAAAGGGAGAAGGAAAGGAATCCATGGCTGCCCATGCCGCCACCATCGCCTCCCTTTCCTGCCTGGCCATCCAGGGTATCGCTGCCGTCTGCCCACTGCTGGCAACTACCAACCCTTTCCGGATCTGGTGGGGGGCTAGAGGCCAGGTAAGAAAGGGAGGAAAAGGAAAATAATCCATGGCTGCCCTTGCTGCTGCCACCATCACCTCCCTTTCCTGTCTGGCTACCCAGGAGGCCTCTGCCATCTGCCCACTGCTGGTGCCTGGCAACCCCTTCCGGGTCTAGCGGGGCTACTGGCCAGGGAGGAGAAGGAAGGGAATCCATGGCTGCCCATGCTGCCACTATTGCCTCCCTTTCCTGCCTGGCCAGCAGCACTGCCAGATCCTGAAGAGGCTGCTGGGTGGCAGCAGCACCTTTCCCAGAAGTCTGGCACACCATTGCCTTGCCCTGTGCTTCCTTCTAGGATAAGGAGCACAAGGTAGAAGGAGCGAAGGAAGGGCAAGGCAGTGTGCTGCAGGCCCTGGTAGGGGTGGGGTGCTTCTGCCACCTGGAAGCCCCTTCTAGGTCTGGTGGGGCTGCTGGGCAGGAGGGAAAGGGAGGCACTGGCAGCAGCAAGGAGAGGAGTCTGAATGCCACCACCACTGGCATCTCTCCCAGCACGGCCAGCTGACAGACCAGGAAGGGGCTGCTGGGCAACAGCAGCACCTACCCACCCACACCAGTGGCCACAGCAGCCAAATGGCAGAGATGCCCTGGCTGGTGGAGGGCAATGGCCAGGGATCTTGTAAGTGACTGCCTCACCAGCTGGTCACCTGCCTCTGAAATGTCACTTGGTGTGGTTGACACCCCTTGCACCCATTTAGGAGCATCCCTGGTCAGTTCTTGCTTTAGACTGGGTTGGATAAAATCCATCCCTTCAGATGCTGGAGTGTAATTCCTGCTTTGGACAGGCGCTGGCCTATAACTCCATGCTATTGATATGCTGGCTAGGTCTCATGGGAGCTGCAGTCCATTTGTATCTGGTGCGGCAACACTTTGCCCACTTCTGCATTTATAGAGTGAGGTAAGGTTATTAAATATTATAGTGACACAATTCCTTTGTCCTCCTGCTTCTCTTTCCTTGTACTGGAGTTTGCAGTTTGGGGCTTCTGGCCATTTTTCTCAAGTATCCAGCCCGCCCTTTAGTTTTAGGCACCATTAAGACCACCTCTCCAACAGTCACAGTATTGGCAGCTCATGGGGGGCACCTAAGTTTGTCGTGTTAGGCTGAGATGACCTCTCACCGCTTGGACCACAAATCACCCTAGGTTGCCATGCTAGGAAGGGTAGGTAATTCATGGCCATTTGCTGCTCTAGCTGTCTTCTCCCCAGAACTGTCCTAGGGAAGAGTATGAAAGGCTTCTCCAAAAGTCATCTATTCCAGTTTTCTGCCAAATCTGAAATCCACAGTTAAAATACGCGTGACAGGTAGCCACCCAACCTTTGGTTAAAAAGCTCCAAAAAGTGTGAGTCCTTTGAATGATAAGACTTTAGGTTTTCTGACCAAGGCAACTGGATATTAGAGTAATTGTTCTGTCAATATTTTAGTTGCAATCTCTTTTCTTATAATTTGAATACCATTAGTTTGGGTCTTCCTGAAGCAGCCTGAGTCCCTTGGCAGGGAAAGGTGGGATATTAATCAGTCAAACAATCTCTTGAAGAAGAAGAAAAACAAGCTTGCTCCACCTTCCACATGGCAGCCCTTGAGTTATTTTAAAATGGCTGTTGTATCACTTTTCATCTTCTTCGGACTAAACATACCCAACTTCCTCAGCTCATTGGGCTTGGTTTCCAGGCTCTTTATCATCTTGGTCATCATTCTCTGGATGCATTCTCGGTCTGTTGGTAACATCCTTAAACTATGGTGCCTGCAGTCCTGTGGGGTCCATCAGCAACTGGGTTGCTGGTTATTTTGTGGATTTTGGATGATATTGTACTTTGCTACATGGCCAACATGGCTCCCCCTGGATATGCATTCTGGGTTGCTAGTGTGTGAACAGAACACTAGACTAGATGGGCGTTTGGTCTGATCCATCATGGCTCTAAAGTTAGCTAGGGATGATGCTTCATGTTATGGCTGGTCCTGACCTGTATCTTCCCTTGGATAATTTTCTTTTTCTTTTTAAAGGAATTGCAACATGGCTAGCAGCTGCAGTTCTGGTTATCATTTCTTGCATCATTATATTAGTTGATTATGGATCAGGTGTTTGTCTCAGAATTATATTTGGCAAAAGTTTGTTCCTTAGTTGTTGCTGTTCTGTGCCTTCAAGTCATTTTTGACTTATGGTGACCCTAAGGCAACCCTATCCCTATCTGGATCAGACCAAAGGCCTATCTTGACAAGTTTCTTCAGAAGGGGTTTGCCATCCTCTGAGGCTGAGTGTGAATTGCCCAAGGTTACCCAGTGGGTTTCCATGGCTGAGCCAGGATTTGAACTCTGATCTCCAGAGTCATAATCCAGCACCCAAACCACTACACAATACTGGTTTGATTTGTTCCTTAGACCTTGAGGGTTTAGGACACTATGGCTTCAACATGGATGTTTTTTTTTTTATTCTGGGAAATCTTTGCTGTGAGTTTCACCAGTTGTCTGAATTTAGCATTACTGGCTTGCTGGAATTTTAAATTTCTGTACAACAGAACACTAATATATACCAATGTAAAAAGAAAAACAAATTTCCCTCTTTTCTTTTCTTTCTCTTTCTTTGCCTTGGTGAGAGGGACAGCAGTTTTTGTGTTTCCCTTCCTTTCATCCTGAGTTGTTTAGCATCCATAGAAAAGTCTACACTGTCACAGCTTGGAAAGATTAGTTTTCTGGACTAAACCCTCCAGACTGGAATCCCCCTGGTTGCTTAAGCTGGTGTAACAGGGGTGTTACATTAGTGTATGTACTATACTTCTTTGGACATTCTGCAAGGAGGAATCCATACCTTCTTACACAATCTCTTTACCTCCCAAATCCACCCAAATCCACCCAAACGGCCCTCCCTGTTATGTTTTGAAGTACAGTAAATGGTTGCCTCATTCTCTTCTTGTTGTTGCTTTCATTGCGTATTCCTGCATGGCAGGGGCTTGGACTGAGTGGTCCTTCTGGTCTCTTTCAACTCTATGATTCTGTGTTATGTGCTGCCAAGTTGGCATTGACTTATGGTGACCCCATGAATGAAAGATCTCAAAGAGCTCCTGTTATTAACTGCCTTGCTTTGGTCTTGCAAATTCAAGGCAGCTATGGCTTCCATGATTGAGCCAATCTACCTCTAAAGCGATCTTCCCCCTTTTGTACTGTAAGTGCTTAAAAGTAACATTACCCCTTGTGTTATCAGTATGACATCTACTGATAGGATGTTCCTCCCAGCTCTCCTAGCTCCATCTCTTCAGCCAGCCCTCCTGAACCTGGTAAGCATGAGATGGACTGCCTGGGAGTTATAGTCCAACACATTTGGAGTGCACCAAGATGGAGAAGGTTTCCCTGTGTAGATGACTTTTATCAGCTTCAGCCCTTAGTAAAATTGGTTGTTGTGTGCCTTCAAGTGATTTCCAACTTATGGCGACCCTAAGGCAACCCTATCATGGAGTTTTCTTGGCAAGTTTTGTTCAGAGGAGGCTTGCCATTGCCTTCCTCTGAGGCTGAAAGCATGTGACTTGCCCAAGGTCACCCAATGGATTTAATGGCTGAGCTGGAAATCGAACCTTGCTCTCCAGAGTCACAGTCCAATGCTCAAACCACTATGCCACACTGGCTCTCCTTATCAACAACGTGGTTGTAAATGTTATTGAAATAACATGGTGTTTGCCAGCGTGGTGTAGTGGTTGGAGCATTTTGGTATCTCTGGGTCCTGGAAGCAAACTTCAATAGATACCAAGGAGCCATTTACTTGGAATCATACAGTTTGAATGGGAACCCAGGGACCATCTTGTCCAACTTCTTATGAGTGCAGGAATACACAGCTAAAGCATTCCTGACAGGTGGCCTTCCAACCTCTCTTCAGACACCTCCAACTAAGGGAAGCCCACCATCTTGAACATTATCCATTCCACTGTCAAACATCTCTTACCATTAAGAAGGTCTTCCTAATGTTTGTTGTTGTTGTATGCCTTCAAGTCATTCCCAACGTATGGTGACTGCAAGATCAGCAGGTTGGCAGTTCGAGGCCCAAGCACCGCATGACGGAGTGAGCTCCCATCATTAGTCCCAGCTTCTGCCAACCTAGCAGTTCGAAAGCATGTAAAAGTGCAAGTAGATAAATAAGTACCACTTTGGTGGGAAGGCAGAAGCATTCTGTGCAATCATGCTGGCCATATGATCGCTGGACTCATCTGTGACAACGCTGGGTCTTTGGCTTAGTATGAGCACCAACCCCTACAATTGGACATGACTTGACAACCTTGTCAAAGGGGAAGCCTTTACCTTTTAAGGCACCTATTACAGGGGTTTCTGGGGCTGAGAGTGTGTGATTCACTCAAGGTCACCCGGTGAGTTTCCATGGCTGAGCATGAGAATCGATCCCTGATCCCCAGAGTCATAGCCATAGTCCAACGCGCAAACCACTACATCACACTGACTTTCTTCTAATGTTTCGTTGGCATCTCCTTTTTAAAAATTTGAATCCGTTGGTTCAGGATCTACTCTCCAGAGCAACAGAAGACAAGATCACTTCCCATATCTTTATTTAGCTTTCCTCTTTGCATTATGCAAGTTATTCAGGCAACACTTTGATCCCCTGCCTTCTCCCCTTGCTGCCCACATGTATATGAAAATGGGAAAGAGAGGGAGGAACCAACCATGCTAGTAGGGAAAGCAAGTGCCCTCCTTGAGACCTGTGGTCATCACCCCATGATTACTTAGTTGGGCTAGAAAGGACTTGAAATGACTGCCACGTTAGATGGAGCTTGAAACCAGCCAATTAAATATTATTTTGCTACTCCTAAAGTAGTTTCCCAACAACCCTTTAGAATGTTGTGAATTGAATTGTTTCAAACAGCTAAAGGTATTGTGGGAGTAACAATGCACCTTTCCTTTTACTTACAATTTATTTACTTACAATTTACAATTTATTACTCACTGGTTTTAGTACCTTTAAAATGATCATAGAATCATAGGATCATAGAGTTGGAAGAGACCCCAAGGACCATCCAGTCCAACTCCCTTCTGCCATGCAGGAACTCAAAATCAAAGCATCCCTGACAGATGTCCATCAAGCCACTGTTTAAGGACCTCAAAAGAAGGAGACTCCACCACTCTCTGAGAGAGTCTGTTCCATTGATGTTTTGAAAGTTCACGTATTAGCATATTAATTAACGTGAAATAGTCAAATAAGAAGTCACACTCATTCGCTCATTCTTCCATATGACACCCCTTCAAATACTTAAACAGGGCTATCATATACTACCTCTTAACCTTCTCTTCTCCAGGGTAAACATGCCCTGCTCCCTTAGTCGCTCCTCATGGGGCATGGTTTCCAGACCTTTCAGCATCTTGGTCACCCTCCTTTGGACACACTCCAGCTTCTCAACATCATCTTGAATTGTGTTGCTCAGAAGTTGACACAGTATTCTAGGTGAGGCCTGACCAAAGCAGAATAGAGTGGCACTATTACTTCCCTCGATCTAGACACTATACCTCTGTTGATGCAGCCTAGAATTGCATTGGCTTTCTATCTGCTGCATTGCATTGCTGACTCATGTTCAGCTTGTGGTTTAATAATATTCCTAGATCCTTTTTGCATGCACTGCTGTCAAGCCAGGCAACATTTTCTTTCCTCTGGCTAGATAACTGCAGCCAAAATAGCCCAAATCCTGCTGCTTGGCCATCTCCATCCCACCCTCCCCATTCCCCATTTATTAAATGGCCATAGTCATAGTCCATGATTGCTCTGCAGAGGGGTGGGATATACATCATCATCATCATCATCATCATCATCATCATCATCATTATTATTATTATTATTATTATTGCAATATCTCATGGGGTTCAACAGCTGCCTGGGGTAGAAGGCAGAGAACTGCTCATCATTATGCTATATACACTTTATGCAGAATCTTAACCAATATCTATGTCTAAATAAATAAAAGCAGGTATCTTCTAGCATAGATGTATGTTATGCAACTTCATGTATACTTAGCGACACGGTGGAATTGCTGAGAAATCCTGTCAATGAATTGCAAAGATGCACAGCAGGACACAGGCAAGAGTTCCTTGATGCACATCAGAATCTGCAAATGCACATTAGCATTTGAAGCTGATGTGTCAAGGCACAATGGTCTCAATGTGCCTTGGTCCCATTGCACATAGGTTTCATTGTGTATGGGTCCCAATGCACACTATTGTAGTCACTTTGCTGGATTCCCTGCTTAGTAATGTAACAGCAGCCCTTAATTGAATATGGATACTGTATTACTGAACTGCCCAATTCTAATTCCAACAGGATTCTAGCCTAATTAATTAATTAACCAATTAATATATCAGCCTCAGAGGAAGGCAAAGGCAAACCTCTTCTGAACAAATCTTGCCAAGAACCCCCCCCCCCATGGTAACTTGCCTTAGGGTCACCATAAGTTGGAAAAACAACTTGAAGGCACACAACAAAAACACAACACAAAGTGTGCCAGAACGCCCAAAACGCAGACTATAATTGTTTCCTTACTATCATCCTAATAAAGTCACATTGCAGCCTGCTCCAGGTTGTGGTATTTAATAATACAGATATAAAAAGCTTTGCTTTTAGGTACGTATCACATTTATTAACAGCAATTTCTTTTAAAAATATCGAAGTTAAGCATGAGATCAGTTTTATAGGATATGTGTGTCAAAACTGTCTTTTTTTTTTTTAAAAAAAGATAACTCATGAAGAATAAATTTAATAATTTAAAGTATTAGAATCCATAGTGACTAGAAAAATTAATGACAAGCACAAGTAGTGACATCACAAGACTAAAACAGATGGTACACAATTTTTCTTTTTAAAAAAGAATTATTTCTGTCCTGAAAAAAGTTATTTTTACGAAATAAACACCCCATTCCCCCCCACCACAAAAAGACACCTAGACAGCCATCTATTTTCACAGCAAAGTTTCAAAACTACATTGTTTCTCTGATGAAACACCATTAAGATGAAGAACCCCCATCAGAAATCTCTTGTGATAGCTAATGCTTACTTTTAGGCAATTATTATAAACACTAGAATATGGTACTTCCATTTACCTCAAAGCTTGGTATTTGAACCCTGGTTTCCGAATAACTAATTTTGCAGTTTGTTCCTAGAATTGTTATATTGGTATAGGCCTTTTATCTCTGGTTGGATGACTGCTATTGAGACTTAGGGCCATTTGTCTTTAAGTAATAGAAGGCCCAAATCGGATGCAATGGGTCACTGGATAGAATAAAAGAAGGGAACTACATGGGACTGAGCTAGCGTGGTGTAGTGGTTTGAGTGTTGGATTACGACTCTGGAGATCAGGATTCGATTCCCTGCTCGGCCATGGAAACTCCCTGGGTGACCTTGGGCACGTCACACACTCTCAGCCCCAGAAAACCTTGTGATAGGTTTGCCTTACAGTCGCTGTAAGTTGGAAATGACTTGAAGGCATACAACAACATGGGTAGATGCCACCAAAACCTTTAGGCCCCCATCTACATCTTTCTCTCCCATGGGTAATATTTAGTAATTCAATGTAAGACGTAATTGTATCTCACTGCCAGTATGGAATCCTTTGAGCTGAAT
>JAIPUX010001232.1:171446316-171457932 GCA_020142125.1 Phrynosoma platyrhinos | reverse complement strand
TGCAAACTATTAAGCAGACTTTGACCTGATTAACATAACAAATCTTAAGTTCTTTTGAATTATAAATTCCCTAGTCCATATAGTATACTCAAGGAAGATATAAATATGCTTCAAGAGAAAGCAGCAACACTAGGCATTGAAAGATATCCTATTGTAAGGTTTAGCAGTTTTAAATCACAGGATCAGTGCACAAATCAAAACATCATATAGTTTGGTGTTCATGGGTAACCCAGGATAACCTTAATTCCAAAACAATAAAAAAAAAAGGGGGGGAGGCACTTGCTGGGAAAGACAAATTGAGGCCATGACCCTAAGCAGTTTCCTGGGAGTAAGTGCCAGTGAACAGAACAGGACTTAACATCTGAGTAAACAAGCATAGGATACTTGAATTGCATTGCTTGCCACTCGCTGCAAGATACAATGATAGATTAGAGCTGAGGTTTATGCTCTATTAGAAAGGTTGTGAGTGGAAAAAATAGATTCTTCCCAGCATAGACCAGTTTCAAAGAGTTAAGTGGAATGTGGTGGACTGGCATCACATGCAAGAAAGCAGAATTGACAGCTCTTTAATCCATCAAATCTCAACACCTAAGCTCCAAATAGGATGCTTTTTAAATCTCATTTCTTTATTGAAATGATGGAGAACTTCTTTCAACTTAAGGACCATGTTCAATTTTAGAGAAATTCTTAGGGGGTGCAGTTCAGTGGGAGCTGGAGCCAAATGGAGGCATACCTGTTAACAAAGCCTGATAGAGGCTCTTTTTTGTAAAGTTTATTTTTACACTTC
The DNA here is from genome assembly GCA_020142125.1 of Phrynosoma platyrhinos. Taxonomy (NCBI): domain Eukaryota; kingdom Metazoa; phylum Chordata; class Lepidosauria; order Squamata; family Phrynosomatidae; genus Phrynosoma; species Phrynosoma platyrhinos. The sequence goes on along the minus strand of JAIPUX010001232.1, from coordinate 171,457,145 downwards.
CAGACCCCCTTTTCTCCTCTTCCTATGTCTAGCCATAGTGCATTTAGCAGCATCGGCACTGGAAAATGGTGAAGGAAGACTGCAGAAACACTTGCAATAGCCTGTTTCCATAAACAATGCAATGAACAAAGATTGAGCTGGGAAAGAGAAGGATTCTTTTAGAGGTCTGGAAACCATGCCCTATGCAGAGTGGCTTAGGGAGCTGGATATGTTTGGTCTGGGGAAGAGAAGGTTAAGAGGGAACACGATAGCTTTGTTGAATTATTTGAAAGGATGTCTTATTGAAGAAGGAGCAAGTTTGTTTTCTGCTGCTCCAGAGATCAGCACACAGAGCAATGGATTCAATCTACAAGGAAAAAAAAATATTCCACCTAAACGTCAGGAACAACTTCCTGATAAAAGGGCTGTTTGACAGTGAAAGACAGTGCCTCAGAGAGTGGTGGAGTCTCCTTCTTTAGAGGTTTTTAAACAGAGGCCAGATGGCCATCTCTTGGGGATGCTTTCATTTTGAGTTCCTGAATGGCAGAATAGGGTCCGACTGGATGACCCTTGAGATCTCTTCCAACCGATGATTCTACAATTCACCAGCTCATCCTACTTTAGCTGATTTTGCTTGTCTGCAAGAGCTGCCTCCATAATTTCTTATCAAGCATGTATGATGGTAAGAGAGAAAAGAAGAAAGCCTACCTCACCCACTACCCTGAGCATATTTCCTGAAAAAGCACAGATCCATATGCTTGGTCACCAAAATGGAAATTATAAGAAAAATGAGGCTGGTGAAAGAAAAAGTTAACCCTGGATACATTTTGGAAGAAGCTTTCAAGTAGCCTCTAGACAGTTCAGAATGTTTTTGTTCATTTCTGCAAAGCTAACCTGACCTGGCTGTTTTATTCTCTTTAAGGTTTCAGGCAGGATTCTATCTTAAGACTTATCTGGAGATCCCAGGGATTTTCTGGTGGCACTATGTAAAGCCCAGTCCTGCTTGGCTTCCAAAATCAGACATGATTCAATGTGTTCAAGGTATGGTAGCCTCTACTGGGTCTTGTAGTCAATTAACTACCCCAAGACCCACTGTGAGTTGTAAACATGCACACACACACACCCTGCTGGTATGTCATTTTCAGTGGCACCAAAGAGCCAGTGTGGTGTAATGGTTTGAGTGTTGGACTATGACTCTGGAGATCAGGGTTCGATTCCCCGCTTGGCCATGGAAACCCATTTGGTTTTGAAAGCTCCTTGTGATTTGCGCTCTAAGAAAACCCCATGAGGATCACCGTAAGTTGGAAATAACGTGAAGGTACACAACAGCAATATTGCACAACCAAATTTTGGTGGCAAATCACAAGGAGCTTTCAAAACAATACTTTTAAAAAACATTGGCTGGCATCCTGTTCAAAGATTTTATGTTGTAATCCTGAATTACAACCTCACAATTAAGACAAATTCACGTTTTAGTGTTCTTCTATCATCGTAATGAGCAAAAGTGTTTCTCAAAACCTACATTTTAAGACATGTAGCTTCTCAACAGAAGAATTTTCAAGACATGGGAGAGAGGCAAGGCCCTCTGCTGTTGGCATGACCTTGCAGCGGTCCCTTCTGCTTTCTTTCACATTGTGCCTTGCTATTGGGACAGAATTGGATGCATCATCATTCAATGCACCTTGGAGATTCCTCTAGGGCAGGAACTGCATGGCTTAAAAGACAGGGTTGGGGGTAGGATTTGGAGAGGTAGCTACACTAGTACCTTGTCCATTTGCATGTAACAGACATTTCCCTACGTAATATCTCAGTCACCATTTGCCACAGAATTTTGGAACCAAGCTGTGACAATATCTTTAAAGCAAGTATTTTCTGAATCTGGCAGCGTGATCAACTGTCAAATTTAAGTAATGTGGGGAAAGGGTTGCATGTGGCCTAGAAGACATTCTCTGCCCACTCTTGTTTCAAGCCAACTGACACTTTTCCTGACCTCTGGCAAAATGGACTCATTTGGAATTTTTGTTTTGTTCTTCAACACAGTTTAAATATCAAAACCACAGGCAATTTCAGCTGTGCTTGTTACTGCTGAATATTTGCAAATAAATTCCTGATTTGTCAGCTTTCAGTTTTCAAATGTGAAAATTGAATTCACATTTGCTTCAGCCTTGTAGAACTCTAGATTTCTTAGCAGCCATCAAACACTGGAGTGGCAACTGACTGACTGAAACAGAATATCAGACTTGAGCCCAATTTGATCGGGGCATTACGTTCTTAGCTATGAATCTTCTAATCGCTCAGACATCACACTCTGTCAACTACGAAATACAACTGCACACCAGCTATCAAATACTGTCAAACATCAAGCCTAGAAATCAAACATCATAGGTTATCAGATACAGATACCAAATATTCCTTGAATATTCAACAATACGCAAGTATTTAAAAAATACCCCAGAGGATTCACCATTAAAATTTTGCAGAGGAGAATCTTGTAGAGATGGGGCAAGTTGGATAGAAACTTAAATTTCAGCTCAAGCCAACATACATTGTCGAGAGGTTGATATACGACGATGAGCAATGATAATTTGCTTCAATCCTGATCCCCACAAGGCTCCTAAGTGCTTTAGAAACAGGAATAGCTGCAATTAATACAGAAATCAATAACCAAAACTGAAAAGCCCATCCAGAGCCAACAGTTGACCATGTTTTTCCATGTAAATGGCCAGAAGACAGAACAGGGGTATAAGGTTAAAGATTCCAGGAGAAGACTGGAATTCTTTCAAACTGGCATCAGTTTGGTGCAGAGCAGATTCAGGCAGCTGATAAGGTGGTTTCAGCGATGACTGAAAGCATGCTGACGCAGGGTGTCAAGAACCCCAGTATTGCTACATTGAGTTTCCCAGCTGACTTCTCCAACAGCAGATCTTTAACAGCAAGACCTCTGGCACTTTTAACCTTGGCAAACGATACTGGCCATGCCTTCCCCTGACATGAAGTTTGCTTTTGAAACTAGACTGCCCAGCCTTGTAGAACAGTCCTCGTAAATAGCTGGAGGCCTAGTCTTTGTAGACTATTTGGTCTCTGATTCTTCCTTCTGTTCCGCTATACCTCAGCCTCTTTATGGCTTGGCTGCCTTGGTGGGCTCTGAAGATTGCCGGACATCAGTCCACTCCAGCATGGTGCTTTGCAAGGCTTGTGTCTTCTCCTTGTCCACTTGTACGTAATCAACCTTCTCATCTGAAGCGGCTGACGATGTGGAAGGCTGCCCAAAGAAAAGAAAACAGAAGTGGTCAGTTAGTTATACACCAATGTCCAAATGGTCAAGACTTCCAGCCAAAGACTGGGCTGTTGTTGTAAACCAACAAAAGCATTAAATTTAGCCTGGAATTCTATTGGTTGGTCCCAACTAGACTAGACCCTCAAAGGATCTCTCCAGTGCCCCTAAGTGCAGCATCTCTGAAATCCTTTTGTTGAAGCACTGCCTGGTTTAAGAGGTATTTTTTTGGGGTAAGGTGACATTAGCAGAAGTAGCTATGACAATGGAGCTCTATCACCGCAGCTCCATTTGATGATGCAGGTTCTCAGCCTCAATCTTGAACTGATGATGGTTAGAAGGATGGCCAACAGCAATTCAACCAATGCCTGCATAGTGTAATGGTCTGAGCATTGGACTACAACTCTGGACACTAGGGTTTGAATCCCTGCTCATCCATGGAAACCCATAGGGTGATCTTGGCCGAGTCACACTCAGAGTAAGGGTAAATCCCCTCTGAACAAAACCTCATAATAGGTTCAACTTAGGGTCTCCATAAATTGGATACAACTTGAAGGCACACAACACCACCACCAACAAACCATCAAGCCAATTCTGGTCAAAAGAGGGATCCTGTAAGGGAGGTCTAGACCCGTCAACATGAAAGCCCCATTGCATTTATAGACCAGAGCAGGCCACATGCCCACTGACTTCTTGTTGTTCTGGGTTAAGTTGCAATTTTGGATTTTGTGGCAAAGAAATTGGGCAGTGATTATGGATTCCTTTTGCTTTACCTCAACTCACCATAATCCAGTAGTAATTGCATGATAATCTTTTGTTTCTTAACCCTCATCTTCCCCACTAGCAACATAATGTGCGGGATAATTTCTCCAAAGCAACTTGTTGGCTCTTCAAATATCTTTTGTCCACACACAGTCTATGAAATTCAGCAAATTGGAACTGTCAATCAAACCTTGAAAAAATAATCCTGACCTTTCCCCATAACCTCCTACTTTCAGAAGCGAGGTATGAAATTTCCAGTGGTGGCACCATATTTAGGGATAGTGCAAATTATATCAGCGTCTGCCACTAACAGGATGCTGGCTGATGTTTGAATTACATGCAGAGTAGACCCACTGATTCAATTCTTGACTGGTGAGTCAACACATGAGTAAATTTTTATTGATTCAATTGGTCTACCCTAGTTAGGACTAGCAATCAGATTCAGTTCCGTGCCTGCAAACTTTTGGATTAAGGCAAAGTTTTTAGGAAAGGGCTATACTGTACCTTTCTATGTGGACTAGGTGAGCTTGGCTGGAAGTCCAAAGCCAGGTAATCGACACTTCCTGTGCTCTTTTTTGTGGCTGGACTGTTTGTGCCACTGGGAATGGGAGATGCAGAGATTGGGTTTTGCTGAAAAGAGGACAAGATGATCAAGAATTAGTAAAGTTTTAATAAAGAAAAGAAAAGACAACACTTTGTCAAAACAAAGTGACGAGGCTCACACCCTGAAAAAGATGCTCTTCTGGATCAAACCAGGGGCATCCCTGGAGCTAGCAAGCCATTGTGCCATTGCAATGGGCAATACCTGCTTATGCCACCATCAGCTGGATACAACGGTTCTACATTGTCAAAAAAATAAAAATGAAATAAAAATGAAATATATCACTTTGTACGCACAACTCAATTCACACCTGCATGTCACTAGAAGGATGCCAGCCTGTGTTGATCCTAAAAGTTCCTAGTGTCCAAGCTAAAGTCATTGGATAGCTTCTTTAAAATTGAGACTAAAATCCAGAATTGATTCACTGCCCTCACCCTGACAGAGAAACCAGCAGCTGATGCTGAAGTAGAAAAGGCCTTCAGAAACCACCTAGTTGCCAATGTAGTTAAGTAGGATTTTGAAGATTTAAATGTTGGAGATGTCAGTAAAATCTTGGATTATACATATATATGTGGTGGGCTTGATTTAATTCTTGATTTAATAATTTTGGTGTATTGTGTTTATGGAAATACGTACTATCACTAACCAGAAGGTTGGAGTTGATCCAGCAACAGGTTTCTTGATACTATTTTTGGGATCAAATGAATTTATCCTGCATAAAAAACTAATCAGCTTTTTCTGCCTAGCAGCAGGATTAGAAATAGCACACCATTGGAAAGATGCTATGAATTTGTCCCTACATAGTTGGAAAAAGAGGCCTTAAACTCTGTTTCTTGTGGAAATGATGACCTTGTTAATTCATTAAAAAAAAGACTATTTACATATTTATTCCCATAGAATAACAGAATCATAGATAGTACTGTCCACTTATTTCACACAACATTTTATAAGACTTACTTATTAATAGACAAACACTGTAATTATTCTAGTTGACATTGGAGGTTGTTGTACCCTGTATATTTTCTTGCTGTATTTATGCATCTGGTGGATCTTTTTTTTACTTTTAATAAACATTTTGAAAAAGAAACCAAGCAAGGAGTACAAGGGAAAAAAAGAACTTATACTGGTGAGGAAACAGGGCATTAGGAGATGATTTCTGATGAGACTTACCATGGCCACATAATTTTCTTCACTGTCTCCTGAATCAGTGCTGGTGATGCTCTGGGTAGAGATGGGACGACAGTATGGGGAAAAGTTGGAGTTGAAAGCCTGGCTGAAATGAGAATTTAAGGAGAATATAGATTATATGCTTTCATTATTATTGAGGATGCACAGGGCCAGCCCAACCATTAGGCAGAGAGAGGTTGCTGGCTCAGAAGCAGATGCTAAAGTGTGAGGGGACTAGAATCATAACATCTTAGAGATGGAAGGGACCACAACAGCCATCTAATTCAATCCCTTCCCATGCAGGGAGACAGCCATCCAACCTCTGTTTAAAGGCCTCCTGAGATTCTCCATCCTCTTCAGCAGTTCTAATGTTTAGGTGGAATCTCTTTTTTATTTGAATCCATTAGCTCATGTTCTAATCTCTGGAGTAACAGAAAACAAGTTTGCTCCATTGTCTGTATGACATTCCATCAGATATTTCCAGATGGCTATCATATTACCTCTTCAAGCTAAACATACCCAGCTACTTAAGCTGGGTTCCAACCTCTGACCACAGTGGTCACCTTCTTTGGGACACATTCCAGCTTGTTAATATCCTCCTTGTTGTGGTGCCCAGACCTTGACAGAGTATTCTTGGTGAGGTCTGACCAAAGTAGAGTGTTCCCCAGTCCATCCATTTACTTATGATGAAGAAATAAACATTTGGGAGAGTGGGACTGGGGTGAGGTTACTCTAATGATTTATCTATTAAAATTTCCAGACTGGTAGCAAAATGGCTGTCCTGCACCCCTTAAGCTAGTCTGTTGTCCCTAGAGGTGGAAAATGCTGGAAGTGTCAAAACAAAATTTGACTACCAATCTAGTCAACTTCTGTAAAGTAACGGGAGGTGAGTGCCATTTTGTTCTTCATTTTGGTTAACAAAATGTCTTGGGCTGGCCCTAAAGAATCAGACTTGCAAAGTCTGAAACGTCAAGCTGGATGCCAAAGAGACAGATAGGTGTCATGGCAGGATCCATGACTCCATATTGGGTCCATGAATGTCACAAATCTTATTGTTGGGATAACCAACCAAGCAGGTGTGTGTTTGTTTGGCACTGCCAGGCAGATAACGGCTAAGATGCAATGGAGAGGTTGCACAGTGTAAGGATAACTTAGCTAATTCATAGTTGCACTGTGTTGCCCATATACTATGGTTGTGCAACTGATTGTGCAACTCACATCATGCAAAAAAAATCCTTTGTTTTCTACAGAATAATTCCACCATAACACTTTGGGGGGGTTGAATACTAGAAGAAAAATGCAATTGGAAACCTGGTTTATGATTTGGAAACAAACAAGCATGGCTGTTTTTTCCACCTCAAGACCAAGTATTCCTATTTTCATATGTAACATCAACAACCCTCATTGCATCTTTACTGTAGAGATAGAGCCATATACTTCTCCAATTGAGGATGCTGGTTATTTGGCAAGCCAAGCCTGGTCTGTGTAATATAATGGGATGAATCTAAAACTATCACACCTCATACAAAATAAAACAATCCCACCTCATACTCACCCAGGCCTGGACCAAGATTTTGTGACCGGTGATTTAAAGGGAAGCTCATCAATGACTGTATTGTTCCTCAAGTCTAGTGGTGTTGGCTTTGCTGAAGGAGAAAGAGATCTGAGTCAGGACTGAGCAAAAAGACTAAAGAGTCCTGTGACACTTTAAAGACTGGCACATTTATTATTCGCATGAGCAGAACTCAGAATGCTTTTATTTAAAGTTAATTTGCTGCTCATATTTTTACAATATATTTTAAAAGTCATTATCTGAATTATTATAATGACAGTGATGGCAGTGCACTGAGTAACAACTAATGTTTCACATTAATTTGTTGTTGCTGTGTGCCTTCAAGTCATTTATGACTTATGACAACCATAAGGCAAACGTATCATGGGGTTTTCTTGGTGAGATTTGTTCAGTGTGTGTGTGTGTTGGCCATTACTATCCTCTTATGCTGACAGAGTGTAAGTTTCCTAAGGTTACCTACTGGGTTTTGGTGGTCTAGTGGGAATTTGAATTCTGGTCTCCTAGAGTCCTAGTCCAACAACCAAACCACTAACCACACTGGTTCTCTATTAATTTGCCACTAGGGGTGTAATTTGGGGTGGGTGTTGGCCTTTTTGAAAATTTAATTGATTTTTCTTTTTAAAAATTAAAGCTGATTAATAACATAAAAAATTAATTTTATAGGTGTTTCACCAAAATTATTGTTCATGAGTTAATTCTGGTTTGTGGAGTCATGTTAATATTTTAGCATCAACACTAAAAGTTTCCAAGCTGTGAGCATGAGGTTTCATAGACCACTGCCTGATCCATCAGATATATCAAGTTTTATCCAGAATTTGTAGTGGTTTGAGTGTTAGACTAGGACCTTGTAAAAACCAGGGTTCAGATCCCCACTTGGCCACGGAAGCCAACTATGGCTGTATCTGCACTACAGAATTAATGCAGTTTGACACCATTTTAACTGCCATGGCCCCATCATACAGAATCCTGGGATTTGTAATGTTGTGAGGCATCAGCACTCTTTGGCAGAGAAGGCTAAAGGCCATGCAAAACTACAAATCACAGAAGTCCACAGAATAGAGCTACAGCACTTAAACTGGTGTCAAAGTGCATTATATCTTAGGGCCTCGGCAGACGGCTAATTGCGCCGTCTCCGAGGCCCGGAAGAGGAGGAGCCGCCACATGTTCGGCGGCTCTTCCTCTTCCTGAGGGCGCACCCGGAAGCGCCGGCCGTCCGCACGGCCGGCGACTCCCGGTTGCCCTCACGCCGCGGCAGCCGAACGCGCCGCGGCGTTTGAGCCGCCGAAAGTGCGCCCGCCGCTGTTAGGGTGCACTTTCGGCAGAATCTAAAAGGATAGCCATTTTGGCGGTCCTTTTAGATGCGCTGGGGATGCGCCGCCGTCCAGAGGCTGAACTCCGGCCCTCGTCTGCATCCCCCCTAAGTGTAGATGCACCCTCAGTGACCTTTGGCATGTCACGCACCCTGTCAGCCACTAAAAGAAGGCAATGGTAATCCCTCTCTGAACAAATTGTGCCAAGAAAACCCTGTGATAGGTTTTCCTTAGAGTAACATTAGTTGGAAATGATGTGAAGGTACACAACAAGTGGAAATACACAGTGAGGGAGGGGACAATGGATTGTACAATATGAGGTAAGAAGGCAATTAAATACAGAAAGTACTAGCAATGGCAGTAAAATCATTGGCTGACTCTTCCTCACCCAGAATTCCAAAATCCAAAATATTCCCAAGTCTAAAACTGTCCACATGGATGGTTAAGAGAGTGACTCCTTAGCTTTTCGATGGCTCAGTTACACAAACTTTCTTTCATGCACAAAATTATTAAAAATATTGTGTATAAAATTGCCTCGTGTTTTTAAAATTGCCTCGTGTTATTAAAAATTTCGTGTTTAGACTTGGGTCCCATCACCAAGATGTCTCAATATGCATATGCAAATATTCCAAAATCTGGAAAAAAAAATCCAAAACCCAAAATACGTCTGGTCCTGAGCGCTTTGGATAAGGGAGGCTTAGTCTGTATTAAAATTGGCCATCCATGGGCTGTTTGAGTAAACTGATAAAAAATGACCCCATTCCCCTCGTATGCGGGGTTACCTTTGCGGTCTGGTTTGAGGTTTCGGTTAACAGGTGGGGGCTGGATTTCACTCATCCGCCGGTGAGGCTGAGAGCTGCTACTGCCTTTATGAAGTGGGAAGGTCGAAGAGGACATTCCCATCATGTCCAGGTGATGAGGTCCAGGGCTCATGGGGATATAGAGGTTCTGGGAGTCATCGTTCGATCTCTCCATGCTGAGCAGGATCGAGGACCCCGGGTTCATGGGGACGTAGTTGTCCTCCGAGTCGGCGCTGTGAGAACGAGCCACTGTAGCTTTGTTTTGCTGGGAAGTGAAAAGGAAGCAAAATATAAACAACGGCAGAGCCCAAAATAAAAATCCAGAGAGGCTGAGTTGCTAGGTAAGCGAGATCTCCAAAACTGTGGCCAGGCAGCATTCTGAGAAGCCATGATTTAACCTTTTAAAACAATGAAGTTTCCATTCCCTAGGAATCCAGGCAATAGCTTGAAATCAAGCACCTTGTGGATAGTCAGGGTGACCAGATGTCTTCCTTTTCCAAGACATGTCCTACATTTCAACCTTCTGTCCAGGAGGAATTCCAAAATGCCCTCCATTTTGAGCAAGACTAAGAATCGTGAATTTGCATTTGTTGTTTTTAGCTTTTATTTTGTAACACCCTGCATTCTTCGTGAATGACCTACATATTTTGCAGTTCTCCTTTGCCTTCCTTTGTGGTTATGACATTTGGTCATCCTCTGTATGCTCAAAGCCAAGGAAGAAAGAAAACTCAGAACAATTTCCTCTAATCAAAAAGGTGTTATCTGGGCTATGCAATTATACCAGTTTCATATCGCTTCATCCTAAGTAACCCCGAGATTTGCAGTTCAGTGAGATCCTTAAAATGCTCTGCTAGACAGCCTGAACTAAAAATCCCAGGATTCTTTAGGATGGACTCATCACTGTTAACATGGTCTGAAAGTGATATATAATCGCATAGTGCAGGTATACACCCAAGTTGTAACAAAGGGTACAAACAAGAGAAATTCACCTTGGGGTAACTAAGTAAGCATCAATAACTCACCAGATATGAATGAAGCCCAACATTCATAGACTCTGCTGACTGAGCTGCATTGCTGCTGCTATGCTGCGGGTATTCATAGGTCTCGCAGGAGGAAGCTGAAATCAATGAAATCCTAGTTAACTGAACAGGAAAAAAAGCTTATCAAGACACCTTATCAGACTCTTTGAACTTGGCTGAGTTTTGAGATCTTTGGAGAAGAGCCTTCTTTCATTCCCATTATGGTCAGAGGCACATCTGGTGAGGAGGACACAGGAGAGGGCCTTTTTGGTGGCTGCTTCCAGATTATGGAATTCCCTCCCATGAATAGTCTGGATGACCCCCTCTCTGCTCTCTTTCTGGTT
>JAIPUX010001232.1:171422773-171438227 GCA_020142125.1 Phrynosoma platyrhinos | reverse complement strand
TTAGCTATCAGTGACTCCATTTTTAAAAGCATCTGAGAAAGTGGGATGGTAAAATATTAATCAAGACTGTCCCTGCCAAACTGGGATGGTATGGCAATTGCTCCAAAACAGACAGCAATGCAACACAACAACAACAAAAGTACACGTGAAAATGTCCAATAGAGATAAATGCCCATCTCTTATAAGGACCCTAGGATGTCCAATCCTACCTGGTGTTCTCTGACTTCCTACTCATGCACTGGTGTAGGAAGAGATAGTCTTGAGGGGCGCTTGTGGAAAGTGTGGTCCGGATATGGTTAGAAGGTGAATCAAAAGTGAAGAGAGTGGGCTGGCTGGAGTGCGAAGGTGCCGACGACGTCCGTTCTCGCAACAGCCTCTGCGTAGAGCCACTGAGCTCTGCTGGGGAGGACCGGGGACCATGACTGACGGGAGGAATGTTTCTCAAAGAATCTGTACAGAGAAGACAACAGAGCTGTCAGGATAAATGGCATCATCATCCCTTCATCATTATACTCATCCAGAGAAAGAGGGGATACTTTCCGAAACTCCAGTATAACCGATACAGATACAGTTGTCCCTCCACATTTGCAGCTTTGACTTTTGCAGATTTGATTATTTCCAGTTTTGATATATATATTCTCTAGGTCCTCCAGCACAACTCTGCTAGACGTTGACTATAGAGTTGTGCTGGAGAACCTAGAACTTCGTAGAGAAAACACTTCTCTAGGCATTTGTAAGTCCTCCAACATGATTCTATGGGTCAACTTCTTTTTTTTTGGGGGGGGGAGATACTTTATTTATTTCACGAAGTCTTTTTTTAAAATATATTACATAAAACATTCCACTACAGCATCATTACATTCCCCCATCCTCCCTCCCCCTCTTCATTTCTTCCCTTCTAAAATTAAAATCTTTCATTTCTTCTCTCTTGCAACTCAAGCATTCATCACTTCCATTGGTTTCCCCACCTTTGGTGCTTTCAACGTAGTAGATTATAAGAAAATAAAATAATAATCCATCTTTAAATGACTATCTGCATTTCTCTCGCTTACTGACCACTTTACATCTCTTTATGATATCTTCTTTCACCTTTACAATTTATCAAAAGCTTGACTTTCTCTTCTTCTTTCCCCCCTTCATTTCTCATGATTTATTCAACTTGACTATAGTTACAGTAACAATATGATTTCTTTTTCTATTACACATTTACAACCCTCAATTCTACATATTTTCTAACCTGTATTTTGACACTTTATCCCACATGTCTTCTTTTTCATTTCTCGTATTATCATTTATTGCATTTGATAATACATTCATTTCTTTCCAATCTAATCGTTTAAGAATCCATTCTTCCACTTGGGGACATAATTCTGATTTCCAATGTTGTGCAGAGTCTATGGTCAACTTCTGAAAGATGTTGACCACAGAGTTGCACTGGAGGACTTGGAGATTCCTCGGAGACTATCACATGGGGAGAAAGAAAAGGCAAAACCCAGAGATAATTGCATGATCCGGTATTAGTTTTTCACATGATGTCATGTGCACCCAGGCTTTATCCCTGGAAGAGCAAGGAATCCATGGGGGACAAACTATTCACGGGATATCCCATGAATAGCCTTCTCCATACTGCGATCGAAGTGTGATTGCCAGGGTGTGAAAGCAAGTCAGGCCTCAATTGTGGTACTGCCAAAGAAACTCAGCCATTTAAGAGGGCTGCACCCGCAGGGGACTTTCACTGCAGTGACGGGGAACTTTCACTTTCGAAGCGCAATGAGCTGCAGCTATGGATATGTACTACTTAAAGAAAGCTAGGAAATTCAACATGTAAACAGTGTATGGGTACAACAACCAATTCCCAAATAATATCGATTTATTGCCTGGTATGTGGGAAAACTCATTGTGGCATTTTTGTGCTTTTGCGCAAAACCGTGAGAATGTGAAAATATTGAGTGCCATAGTGCTTTTGTTCCTGTTTCTTTTCACTAGCATGATTATTGCTAAATTGGTCCTAGTGTAATAATGTCTATAGAGAGGTGTTCTATCAGATAACAAGAACAGTGGTGGTTTTTTTTTAATTTGCAGTTTTTCAACATTCACGGGAATCCTTCACTCCTAAGCCCAGAAAATGTGGAGGGACCACTGTATACCTCGCCAGCATCCTTCTCAAGAACATAAGAATTGATCTATTGGATGTCCATCTAGTCTGTGAATGTCTGGCTCTTAGGGGCTAATGAGTTTGGGGATACTCCTGGATCTGTTGCTCCAAATGACAGCTCGGATAGATGCAATGGCCAGGGGTGCTTACTATACGTTTTGGCAAGCTACGCCCCTACTTTGAGCTGGAGCATCTAAAAATGGTAGTGCACACATGGGTAACTTCAAGGTTGGACTTCTGCAATGCGCTGTACATTGGGCTTCCTCTGTACCAAGTTCAGAAACGTCAATTAGTTCAAAACACGACAGCCAAATTGATTACTGGGACATCCAGGAGTGACATTACACCAATATTAAAATCATTCCACTGGCTGCCAGTTAGTTTCTGGGCAAGGTACAAAAAGTTGGTTATTACCTTTAATACCTAACATGGTTTTAGTCCAGGTTACCTACAGGATCACCTCCTATGCAATTTTCAGGTCCTCTTGCAGATATTTACTCCAGTCAACCAGAATTAGATTTGCAACGGTCATCCAGAGGCCTTTTTGTTCAGCTATTATTATTATTATTATTATTATTATTATTATGAAGCTGCCCCTAGACCGTGGAATGACCTGCCAGAAGGGATTTACAGCTGAATAAGCTGTCCAAATTTAAAAGAGCATTAAGGATCAGTCTCTTCTGGGAGGCTTAGACAGCCGATTTTAAATTGTGAATTTTAAATGCTAAATTTTAGATGTGGACGGTTTTAATATGGGTACATGTTATATGTCCTTTTAAATTGATGTGTGTTTTAACTGATGTGTGTTTACTGATGTTGTTTGTTTCTTAATTGCTGTTGCCCCCTGCCTTGATCCATGTGGAGAGAGAGGTGAGTAAAATAAAATCATCATCATCATCATCATGCACAGAGAATCCACAAAAGCCCCTCTCACTAGGAATGCATCTACACTGTAGAAGTAATGCAGTTTGACACCACGTGAACTGCCATGGCTTCATCCTACAGAAACCCTGGGATTTGTAGTTTTGTGAGGCACCAACACTCTGGCAGAGAAGGCTAAAGACCCTGTAAAATTACAAATCCCAGGATCCCACAAGATGGAGCTACATCACTTTATTTGGGAGGTTGGATGGTGAACCAGCCCTGCAAGTATTCCTTGACAGACCCTTCAGTGTGGAAGGGCTTCTTTGAATTCAGAAGCCAAAGTCCTATATTGTGCTTCCGTTGTTTAAATCTATAATCATGCATTTGTACTGTAGTTGGGCTACATGACCCTTCTGCTAAATATTGGCCCAAATCTTACTGGTTAGCCTCAAGTCAAGTGGAACAAACTCAGAAGCCTGTTCCTTAGTGTTAATGAGAGTAGACCCATTGAACCCATTATTGAACAGTGAGTCAACAGAAAAGGTAAATCCAATTGTTTAATGGAACTACAGTACTTGGAGACTGCTAATAGGCCTTAAGCCAACTGCTGAATGATGAGTCAATACATAGATAAATCCAATTGATTAAATGGATCCAGGCCATGTAACTGGGTGTAAAAAGAATAGGATTTAGACCACCAATACTGCAACCAGTTGTATCAGCCCATGTGCTTGGTTGTATAATGAGGAATGTACAGTTTCTACAATCCCACTGAAGAAAGAAAACATTGAAGGGACTGATAAATAGTTATCATTGATAAACAGAACATTGAAGGGACTAATAAACCATCCAGAATGCAGAAAGGCATGGCTAGGTCAGTTGCAATTAGAGTCAACCTATTTGATTGTTGAATGGTGAGTCAACATATAGGACAATCCAGTTGATTCAATGGCTCTATTCTAACTAGGGTTGCCTCTGCACTGCAGAATTCATACAGCTTGACACTGCCATGGCTCAGTGCTGTGGAATTCTGGGATTTTTACTTTTGCGTGATATTTAGCCCTATCTCTCAGAGAGCTCTGGTGCCACAACAAACCACAAATCCCAGGATTCCATGGGATGGAGCCATGATAGTAAAAGCAGGGTCACGTTGCATGAATTCTGCAGTGTGGCACTAGCCTGAGACCAACTACAGGATTTAGGTCCACATGAAAGTTCTCAAAAAAGGAAGTACGTTGAGGACAAAGGGGGAAGGCGGGAGGAGGAGAAAGAAACTGGGACATTTTGATAGCAGCTGAAGAAGTGGGATGACAGAGGAATTGTTGGGATCCTCCTTGTCAAATCAGGACGGTTGGAGTGTATGATAGATATGGACCTCTGAACTGAATGCACCTGTAGCACTATGGTCAAAGAAGTAAAACCACATGTTTAAGGTGATTTACATCAGTGTGTCATAATGGTTTGAGTGTTGGACTAGGACTCTGAAAACTAGAGTTCAATTCCCTGCTCAGCCATTGGGTGACCTTGGGCAAGTCACATGCTCTCAGCCTCAAGGAAAGGCAATGGCAAACCTTCTCTGAACAAATCTTGCTAAGAAAACCCTATGATAGGTTTGCTTTAGAGTCACGATAAGTTAGAAATAACTTAAAGGCACACAACACTAACAACAAATGGTATCAATAGCACTCTGGCCAGAAGGTCTGAAAAACAAAAGTTCTTCAAAGCCAAGTCCACTCTGCCTGTGAGTATGCTTTTTCCATAGCTGTTCTCAAACTCAGATGGGGTGATGCACATCATTTCCTAAAAGCTTTTGAAAGTAGAATTTTAGACCTGTCGGTGTGAGGTCTAGAAAGGAAAAACGCCTTCACACCAAGCATTGTGTGGTCCAGACATTTAGAGTACTGTAAATGGACATTTTGCCCCCGCATCTCTTCTGAGTCATAGCATCATAGAATTACAGAGTTGGAAGAGACCCCAAGGGCCATCCAGTTCAACCCCCTTCTGCCATGCAGGAAGACACAATCCAAGCACTTCTGACAGATGGCTATCCAGCCTCTGTTTAAAAACCTACAAAGAAGGAGACTCCACCACTCTTTGATGAAGCATGTTCCATAGTGAACAAGTTCTTCCTAATGTTTAGGAGGAATCTCTTTTCCTGTAGTTTGAATCCATTGCTTGGTGTCCTCATCTCTGGAGGAACAGCAAACAAGATTGCTCCATCCTCAATAGGACACCCCTTCAAATATTTAAAGAGGGCTATCATATCACCTCTTAATTTTCTTTTCTCCAGGCTAAACATAACCAGGCTCCTAAGCCTCTCCTCATAGGGCATCATTTCCAGACCGTTCACCATTTTGGTTGCCCTCCTCTGGATACACTCCAGCTTGTCAACCTCCTTTTTGAATTGTGGTTCTCAGAAATGGACACATTATTCCAGGTAAGGCCTGACCAAAGCAGAATACAGTGGCACTAATACTTCCCTTGATCTATTTCTATTGATGCATCCTAGAATCACATTGGCCTTTTTAGCTGCCACATCACACTGTTGACTCATGTTCAACTTGTGGTCTACTAGGACTCCTAGATCCCTTTCACACATAGTCTCATTAAGCCAGATGTCCCCCATCTTATATCTATGAATTTCATTTTTTTGCCCTAAGTGCAGTACCTTACATTTCTCCATGTTGAAATTCATTTTGTTAGTTTTGGCCCAGCTGCCTAATCTATTAAGGTCAATAGGTCAACATATTAGACATAGGTGTCATACTGATTAACTTTTGAGGTTAGGATCTTTTGTTTTAAAAAAAAAATACCCCACAATGGGCAATGTTGTTACTTTAAGACCTTGTAAGGCAGTACAAAAGTGGGATGACTGCATTACAGGCAGATAGACTCATACAAGGATGCCCTAGCCTTGGGTTTCAAGAACCAAGCAGGGCAGCTAATGTCCGAGGCTCTTAGAGGTCTTTCATTCCTAGCATGAGTGTAAGTCAAAGTTGACTTGATGGCAAATAAAATAAATAAACAAACAAATAAATAAAAAATTGGCAGCACAGTGTATCCCTGAGGCCTTAAAGACCTTTTCACACTTTCCTACTCCTTACAGCTCAGTTTGACAACTCTCCCAGTGGCCTCTCTTGGATGTCCTTTGCCATTTAACTCCATGGATCTGCAAAGGTTATTTCTAAAAGGTGGACTGCCATATTTTGTGCAGTGAAATGACCACGGCATAAAATAAAGAACTGTATTGTTTGTTTCTTTTTTAAAATGAAATACCTGATTAAAAAAAGAGATAAATCAAATATGCATAGTTTCCCTTCAATCGTCATAATTTAATGCCAACAGAAGAATCACCAAACATGGAAGAGAAAGAGGAGAGCTACCTTTACCTATACAAGAACCACCATTTAATTTCCTCTTTTTGTATTTTTCCCTTTAATTTTTAATTATTTTCTGTTTTTCATTTCTTCTTCATGTGTTCTATTCTTATCTTCCTTCCTTCCTCCCTCTACATATTCTACTTTTCCTTCCTTATTTTTTAGGTAATTTTTTTCCACCGCCATGGTTCTCATGTGTTGGGGCAGATCCACCAGATGCCTGATGTGTTGGTGCCAAGAAACTTAAGTCTTCAGATCTGGGACCCTTTTGCACTACACAATTATGGTGCTATAATTCCACTTTAACAGCTATGCCTGCAATGTACAGAATCCTGGAGTTTGTAGTTTGGTCTGGCACTAGCGTTCTCTGGCTGAACATTGTAAATTGTTGCTTGTCGTTAACTGCATTTGGGTCAATCTCGATTCATAGTCACCCTGTGGATGAGACATCTCCAAGACCCCTTGTCCTCCACTGTTCTGCTTAGGTCCTGCAAACTCAGACTCGTGACCTCCCTAAGTCTAGCTATCTAGCATGAGATCTTCCTCTCTTTCTACTGCCTTCTACCTTTCCTAGCATCATTGCCTTTTCTAATGATTCACTTTTCCTCATGATCTGGCCAAAGTATGGCAGCCTCAATTTCGTCATCCTGACTTCCAGAGATAGAGAATGGTATAAGGAGAATACTGGGCAAGTCTAAATACAAGATCAAGTGGGAGGGAAGTATTCCTTACCCTGGTAGATCAATAAATCTCAGTGAGAATCATAACAAATGTATATTATCTGCACATTAGATTGTGCATCATATTAGAAAATCACACTTCATTTTTATATTATAAAAGTACAGTGTCACATGCTGGCAACCAATGCGAGGTTGTGAAAAAACAGAAATGCATTGGGTTATGTGTATGGAAATGAAGACGACGTAAATGCCAAAAAGTTCAAGAGAAGCCCATTTGAGGCTTGAAGCTTATCCAGCCTGGAGTTCAAATTCAATCATTTAATGGAAAGTCTACCGTAAACATGAATTGCCAGGCACTTTACTTCAAGTGCGGCATGAAATAAAAGGCATTTTGCTGTCCATGGAGAAGGAGGACAAGATGTTTTCTTGCCTGGCCCAATCCCAAGCCTAGAATATAAAAGAATGGCAATTGGATCTTAATTCAACATGGTCAATGAGACAACATCCTAAACCACACCTGGAATCAGCAGGCTGGTATAAGAATCCCACTAAAACTTGGATCATTTCATAATGGCAGCCAAGAACACCAAACCCCAACTGTTTTCTCCTTGTCATTTGAGAATACCAAGCAATCTGCCCAGTTTTCAACCTTTATACACTGTTTTAGGATATCCTTCTGAAAAATTAGTCTGTGCAGAAGTCCATGAAGGCTTTTATTTTTGTGCAGAAAACATATTTTCTGCAATGAAAAACAGAATTTTTCAGCATAACCCCACCACATTTGCAGCAATTGAAGGAAGCTGAAGACAAAGGGGGAGAAGGAGATAAAAGCCAGGAAGAAGTGGGAGAACAGATAGTCTAATTGGGACTGTCCTTGCCAAACTGAGACCCTTGGCGGATATGGCATCCTACACCATTAAAGAGCCCAGGAAGGACCATTAATGCTTTGCTCATTTCATAATTGTAGGCAAGAACACATCATAGTCCCATGAATTTTCTCCTCATTACTTGAGAATATCAAGTATTCTGTGCAGCTTTTAACCAATATATACCTTTTAGAGTATCTTTCTGATAAATATTTGGAGGGATGTCATATCGAGGATGGAGCAAGCTTGTTTCCTGCTTCTCCAAAGAGCAATGGATTCAAACTACAGGAAGAGAGATCCCACCTAAAATTAGGAAGAGCATCCTTTTTGTATGGTAAGAGCTGCTCAACAATGGAAGATGTTGCCTTGGAGTGTGGGGGAGTCTCTTTCTTTGGAGGTTTTTAAGCAGATGCTGGATGGCCATCTATTGGGGGTGCTTTGATTGTGAGTTCCTGCATGGCAGAATGGGGTTGGACTGGATGGCCCTTGGGGTGTTTTCCAACTTTGCGATTCTATGGTTTCATGAATTAGTCTGTATAAATGCATGTGGGTTGTTTTTGAGCAGAAAACATATCTTGTGCAGAGAAATCAGTATTTCTGAGCAGTAAAAACCACTGTGTAGAAAGCATTTTTCTGTGCAAAAATTACAGCTTTCTGCATAAAAACAAACAACGTACAACGCTATCGTACTTAGATCACGAGATAACATGACTCACTGGAAAAGACAATAATGTTGGGGAAAGTGGAAAGCGGTAGGAAAAGAGGAAGACTGCACTGCAGATGGATTGTTTTAATCAAGGCAGCTACAACCCTGAATTTGCAAGACTTGATGACTGAGGCACCTGCAGGTCTCTCATTTAGAGGGATTCCGTAAGTTGAAATTGATGAAGTCCTTAGTAGTGAATAATCTTGGCCCTGTTATTTACTTAATGGGATTTCTGACAAGAAATCTTTTCTTCATTGGTATTATCAATACTGATGAACACCCTACTCATCACTAAAGACCACACAAAACATAGAGTTGTGCCTTTCAGCACCTTGTTGTCTCTTTCTTCTTCCTAAGCAGCTGAAGCTGCCTCTTTTTCCTGGACCTGAGAACCAATGGCATACTTTCCAACCCTTCCCAGATGGAAACTGAGGGGTTATTCAAATGGTGAAAATAATCCAGGATGAATCAGAGTTGAATCTCCATTTTTCACATGCAACCTGAATGCACTTGATTAGGGTTTTTTGGAGTGGGGGCTGCCAAAAAACTGGGATAATCGATATTGGGGTTTCCCCTGAGTTTTTAAAAAGGATCTGCATCATCGTTAGTGTGAATAACCGAAGTGAATAATCTGAATAAACCTGGGACAAAACCCTGCATATCTTGAACATGATTCAAATTTATTAGCATCATCTACTCCATCTTTATTTTAATGCTTGCACGCGTGAGCAACAGAACTTGCAGAGATGCACATTGCTGTGGTTTCATAGTGTGAATAACAAACCCGGAATGCCTGAGTGAGATGATTCGCATCGTCATGCTAAAAAACCTGATGTATGAATGATCTCAGAGACATGTATGGCCAAGCAACATCAGAGTATGTTCAAGATGAGAAAGAGCAAACAAGCTAGGAAAGGCTGCAAAAATTTGTTTTTGCCTGAATCTACAGGGAAGGGCAAGTTTCAGTCCCCTCATGTTCTTTCCTACCACTACGTCAACAGAGAATAAGCTATTTTTATACTAGGAACTCAGTTTGCAGGAATTGAAGTAAGCTGAGGACAAAGGGGGGAAATGGAAGGAGGAGAGAGAAACCAGGACATTTTAAAGGTTGCTGAAAAAGTAGGATGGCAGAGGATTAAATGGGACAGTCCCTGCAAACTGGGACAGTTGGAGGGTATGGAATGTTAAAGCTGCAATTCAGGAGAAGAATCAGACAGCACTCCAGCTCTTGCATTATGTGACCTGCAGCAAACTAATGCATCACTAAAGAACTTTTGTTGTTTTTGTTAACTGCCCTTGAGTCGACTTATGGTGGATGAAACATCTTTAAGCCCTAGTTTTTGTGGGTTTTTTGGGCTGTGTGGCCATGTTCTAGAAGAATTTCTTTCGACGTTTCGCCAGCATCTGTGGCTAGCATCTTCAGAGAAAACTGAAATGGAAGAGCATGGGTCTATATATACTGTGAGACCCTGGGTAGGGAGGAGTGGTTCCCAGGTGAACTGTGTGTTGTTCTGTGTTGAACAGCCCGAAAAACCCACAAAAACTATGGACGCTGGCCATGAAAGCCTACGACTTCACATCTTTAAGCCCCTTTGTCGGCGGGACGCCTGCTTGAGTCATATAGATTCAAGCCTGTGTATTCCCTGATGGGGGTCTAACCATCTGACATGTGGTTTTTCTCTCTTTCTGCTGCCTTCCACCTTTCCTAGCATCATTGTTTTTTCTAATTGTTCATTTTTCCTCATGATGTGGCCAAAGTATAACAGCCTCAATTTAGTCATCTTGGTTTGTAGGGAGAGTTTGGACTTCATCTGTTCAAGGACCCATTTGTTGGTCTTCTTGGCCATCCATGGGATCCTCAGGACTCTTCTCCAGCACCACATGTCAAATGAGTATTTTCTTCCTATCAGCTTTTTTCACTGTCCAGTTCTCAACCTGTACATTATGATGGGGTAATACAACAGTCTGGATTAACCTCACTTTAGTATTCAGAGTTATGTCTTTACACTTTATGATTGTGTCTAGTTCTTTCATAGCTGCCCTTCCCAAACCTAGTCTTCTTCGTCTCCATTCTGATCCATATTTGAGCCAAGGTATGTGAACTCTTTGCATATTTCAATACTGCTAATGAACTTATCTTTTTGTATAGTCAGACATGCAAGTTAAGCAATCTTTAGTTTTTTGTGGGTTTTTCGGGCTGTGTGGCCATGTTCTAGAAATTTCTTTCTGACATTTTGCCAGCATCTGTGGCTGGCATCTTCAGAGAATGCTGGAATGGAAGAGACCCACTCTCTTCCATTCCAGCATTCTCTGAAGATGCCAGCCACAGATGCTGGCAAAATGTCAGAAAGAAACTCTTCTAGAACATGGCCACACAGCCTGAAAAACCACAAAAAATGATGCATGCCGGCCATGAAAGCCTTCGACTTCACATTAAACAATCTTTGCCACCAAAGAATAGCATAGGTCAATCAATTGATTAAAATCTGCGTATGAACAGAAATGGCGGGTGTGTGCGCATAAAGCATTCTTCTTTTGTTCTATTTTTCCTTTCATTCAGGTCACCATTTTCAAAGAGCCCTTTCCCACTAGCTGACAGATTTAAAAAGAGAGAAGTAGTAATGAATATTTCTTCTAAGATGACACGATATCTGCCACCCGTGGAAAGCACTTATGCTAAAAATAATTAAATTTTAGAAGTCTGCTGTCCGGTTAATTGGGAATACAGTTATAAGTGATCAAAAGGTTGTTAATTAATCTCACCCATTAACTGAACACATCCCTATGCATACTTGCTAAAGTCAACTAACACGTTCATGGCAGAGGCAGGAATTAATCTGCAATCTTAGAATCATAGTGTTGCAAAGGACCCTAAGGAATACATAGCTGAAGCACACTTATGGTGCCTTAGGTTCAATGTGCACTTCAAAAATAATACAATTTGTCACTGCTTTAACTTTCATGGCTCAATGCTATGGCATCCTGTGATTTGTAGTTTTATGAGATGTTTACATCTCAATATGTCATTGCTTTGGTGCTCCACCAGACTACAAATCTCAGGATTCCATAGGATGGCGCCATAACAGAACGGTGTCAAATTTAATTATTTCTGCAGTGCAGATGAGCCTTGACTTAAGCCTGTTGCATGCATGGTGTCATCCCCCCACTGACCTCCTCCCAAAACACACCATACAAACTCCTTAGACATGTTTTTTGTACTAATGTTACTCATAAATCGTAATTCCTGTATATCACTGAATGTAATGGCAATAGTGGTGACATAAAGCAACTAACCAAATTAAAACCATACCTTTAAATTACAACATCATAGGCAAAGGCAAAGGCAAAGGTATTCCCTGTTGACAAGGTTGTCAAGTTGTGTTCGTGCTCCTCTCCGTTCCTAAGCTGAAGAGCCAACGTTGTCAGAGAATACTCTGTGATCATGGGGCCAGCATGGTTGCACAGAACACTGTTTACCTTCCCATCAAAGTGATACCTATTTGCATGCTTTCAAATTGCTAGGTTGGCAGAAGCTGGGACTAATGACAGAAGCTCAACTATCATGCAGCACCCGGGCCTCGAACTGCCAACCTGCCGATCTTGCCATCAACAAAGGGCCTCGGCAGACGGCTTATTGAGCCGTCTCCGAGGAAAGGAAGAGGAGGGGCAGCCGCACGTGCGGCGCCCCTTCCTCTTCCCGAGGTCGTCCTCAGAGCCGCCGGCCCTCTGCACGGCCGGCGCTCCGGGGACAACCTCCCGCCGCAGCGTCCACACTCGCTGCGGTGGAAAAGGCAGGGAAAGTGCACCCTACGCATTTAGGGCGCACTTTCTCTGTCTTCTAAAAGGAACGCCAATTTGGGGCTCCTTTTAGGGACGTCGCAGGAGCGCCGTGGTGCAGAGGCTGCGGTCCTGCGGCGCTCTGTCCGGCGGCGTCTCCGGCGCTTCCGTCAGCATCTTATCCACTTGAGCCACTGCATCCCAGTACAGCATCGTACAGCATCATAAGCACAGCCCAAATGAATTTACATTTACAGTTTCATGTGATTAAAGTGAAAATTGGATAAGATATGATGCTTTAAAAGATTTTTTGAAAAGGGTATTTAAAAAAAGCCTCACAAAAAACCACTCACTGAGCCTTGCTGCGCTCATCTCTTTGCTTCCACTGAGCTCTAAGGTTTTAAAGGGATGCGAGTGAATGCCACAGCCTATTTCTGCCAAAAAGATTTTCCCGTGAATAAAAAGTGACGTGATTTTGCCGCTTTATTCATGGGTTAACTGGGGGATAATGCCAATGTTGGAGGATGTCGTATGAAAATCATCCTGCTCTTGTGGGATATTCATGGGATTAAATTTGCTTCAATCACGGGAGGAGGACACTTGCCTCCCATGTGATAAAGTCCCAAGTATTTGAGGTACAATTACCATGGTATGGGTTTTAGTCTATTGGACTGTGGGTTCTGTTTTGGTTATACTAAATAGTTATGTGTTGTTTTCTCAGATAGAGAAAATGTGACATGATAGCCATGTTTAAATATTTGAAGGGATGTGATAGTGAGGATGAAGCAATCTTGTTTTCTGCTGCTCCAGAGAATAGGACCTGGAACAATGGATGCAAGCTCCAGGAAAAGAGGTCTCTTCCAACTCTATGATTTTATGATTCTATGAGAGAAGGTTAAATATTTTGTTGTTGTGTACCTTCAAGTCATTTCTGACTTAAGACGGCCCTGAGGTTAACTATCATGGGTTTTTTGTTTGGCAAGATTTCTTCACAGGGGGTTTGTTTGCCATTGCCTTTCCCTGGGGCTGAGAGCATGTGACTTGCTCAAGGTCATCCAGTGGGTTTCCATGGCCGAGCGAGGAATTGAACTCTGGTCTCCAGTGTCACAGTCCAACATTCAAACCATTATGCCACATTGGCTCAGAGGCCAGAACAGTCTTTTAATTCATGAGAGGAAGATATTTATCTGAGCAAAATATTTATGCCCTGCCCTATATCTGATGATATTAGAGTAGGGTGCAATTCACAGCAGGGAACTGTTAAATGAACTATAGTTGCCCCTCCGTTTTCGCGGGGGATCCGTTTTGGACCCCCCACGAAACTGGAAACTGGGGCATATTCAAGCCCCATAGGTTTGAATGGAGGTGCAGGGGCACCCGCCACAGGGGCGCACCCCATTGTATGCCCTTCCGTTTGTCCCTTGCGCATAAGCGAGGGATGTGGATCCGAAGTCCGCGAAAACGAAGGGGTGACTGCACTGTATTTATAAGCTCCTCTGGGAGACTTTTTGGATGTAGGATGGGGAACAAATGTTATAAACAAACAAATTTAATACATTTTATTAAATAAGTAAACATGACACACCGAAGGTATTCACACTTTGGCATCTCCACTTTAAAGGGAGCACATAGGAAGAGATGAGCATGCTGGTGGTGGTTGACTTGTCTATGGCATTTCCTACAACCCCTCCCCAGCATAATGCAGGTTTCTATTAAGATAGAAAAAGGAGCATTAATGTGTGGTTCTGGCTGCCTAGTTTGTGCCTAAATGTATGCCTGATCAATATTTAACATTATCTTTAACAGTGTCTGCAAGAGATTAAGGATAAAAATTCTCTCTTTGCATAGATCATTACACAGATCGATTGCACACAAAGGTCTCAAATCCCTTGCTTTCGAAAAAGGTGGGGGGGGGGGGGGGGGAGGAGGAGGAGAGAAGCCATTTAGCAAAGTGCAACACTCCCAGAATGCAAGAAGCCACCTTTCATAATTATGTCTTGATTCTGTCATTAAAAAAACAATATAAACAGATGTACAGCTACATATGAAGTGAGGGAATGCAGGCTTTGGAATGTGTTATTGTGATAGAAAATCATTATCCCTTTGTCCATCCATGTTTATCATTTTAAAGTCCAGAGAAATAGTAGCCACTATGCCCTGACCTTCTCCACTTTAACTGGAATTTCTCTTATTTGTGACACTGTTCTTGTTCTGTGCCTTCAAGCTGTCTCTGGTTGCATCTGTAATGCAGAAATGATGCAGTTTGACACTGCTTTAACTGCCATGGCTCAATGCTATGGGATTCTGAGATTTTCATTTTTGCTGGATATTTACCTTCTGTGTCAGAGAGTTCTGGTGTCACAGCAAACTACAAATCCCAGGCTTCCATAGCACTGAGTCATGGCAGTTAAAGTAGTGTCAAACTGCATTATTCTGCAGTGCAGATTAGACTTGAGATGAACATGAGATATATTAAAGATGCATCATCAGTCACCTTACAAGAAATGTTCTAGTATTATTTTTATTTGTTCACTGCTCATCTTATGGCAACTCTATCCCAGGGTGAAGATTTATTCCGGAGGGATTTGCTAATGCTATTCTCTGAAGCTGGGAGAGTGTAACTGGCTCAAAGTCATCCTGTGGATTTCCACAGCTCAGCAGGGTTTCGAACCCTGGTCTCCTGGAATCCTAGTGCAACATTCAAACCAGTGCACTGGGCTGGCTCTCACGTTTGTGACATTCATACCAATGGCTCTGGCTCAGCTTTCTTGATTTATTTGTGCACTTGGATTCCTTGCAGAGACAGCCCCTACACATTGGGCAGAGTGAACGGACTGTCTGAAAAAAACAGTGGATACTGGGAATTGCTTGCAATGTATTAGAGGGAGACAGCTGTGTGTCACACAGTCTGCCCTGTTATCTCCTAAGGGATTCTGCTGTCTTCAAGTGTGTGATGGAGGATGCTGAACAAAGATCCAACCTCAAACAAAAACCCATCAGTGATACCTTTATTGGCCAACCAAAATGCA
>JAIPUX010001232.1:171406451-171421325 GCA_020142125.1 Phrynosoma platyrhinos | reverse complement strand
AGAATATATATCTGTATATTTTTTTTAATTTTCATTTTTATTAGAAATAAAATCTAGCCATTCATAATACATAAAAGTATTCATATATTTATTTAGACATATCTATGAACTAGTTTCAAAGCAGTTTGGCAGTATGATGATTTCAAAGCAGTATGCCTTAGAAAAAACATACTATATAAAAACAATGCATAAAATCAAGATACAGGGGAGGCTTGCAAAAAGGTTATTACTTTGTAAAAGTAATTTGCTGCCTTTAGTTCCAAAGTCCTTCAAAAACCAAAAACCAAAAATCAGTTGCTATCAGTGCAGCAATTTAGACCAGGGGTAGGCAACCTTTTTGAGCCGGGGCCCGGGTTGCTGTCCCTCAGACAACTGGGGGGCCGAAGCACCAAATAAATAAATAAACAAATAAATAAACAAATAAATAAAATTTTAAAATATGCATGCACACTCTCTCAGCCCCAGAAAAGCCATGGCAAAACCCCTGTGGAGATTTTGCCAAGAAAACCCCAAGAACAACTAATAACAACAATAATCAATATCATCATGGCGGGCAGCGGCGGTGGCGGCAGGACGGGCCTGGGGCCGGTCCAAAGGCCTCGGGGGGCCGCATCTGGCCCCCGGGCCTTAGGTTGCCTACCCCTGATTTATGTGTTAACTTACTGACTATGGTACAAAGAATTTGGTAGTGTTACTTTTTTGGATTACAACTGGCCTACATGCCCACATACACCATGCAACTTAACCTAAGTTTATTATGCTTACTTCCTCTTGCTGTTGTTGTTTTGTTATTGTTGTTATTGTTGTTGTGTGCTTTCAAGTTGTTTCCAACTTATGGCGACCCTAAGGGGTTTTCTTGGCAAGGTTATTTATTAAATTTATTTCATTTTTATGCCACCTTTCTTCCAGAGTGGGTCACAAGATAAAACATGTTTTAAAAACTTTACAATAGGAATTTTAAAACAATTATAATCATTAATTATAAAATTAACATAAACACATATAAAAGGTAAAACAATAACTAAAATCCCCCCCCCCCCCCGCCCATATAAAAACCACCTTGTCATGATTATGTATTAAAAAGCCTGCCTAAATAAAATATGTTTTGGCTTTCCAGCAAAAGGACAGAAGGGAGGGGGCAACCCAGATTTGTTCCCAGGAGGTTTGCCATTGCCTTCCTCTGAGGCTGAGAGAGTGTGACTTGCCCAAGGTCACCCAGTGTGTTTCATAACCCAGCAAAGAATCCAACCCCGGTCCCCACAATCACAGTCCAACACTCAAATTACTATGCCATGCTGGTTCTCTATGTTTATTTATTACAAAAAGGAATTAATGAAGAGTAAGAAAAGCTTGTGAAATTCATGGAGTCGCTATAAGTCGACAGGCAACTTGAAGGCACACATACACACACTCCCTATTATTTT
This sequence comes from Phrynosoma platyrhinos, assembly GCA_020142125.1. Lineage (NCBI taxonomy): Eukaryota > Metazoa > Chordata > Lepidosauria > Squamata > Phrynosomatidae > Phrynosoma > Phrynosoma platyrhinos. The sequence goes on along the minus strand of JAIPUX010001232.1, from coordinate 171,419,901 downwards.
TAACCAGTTCCTTCCAAACTCTGGGAGGGAAGAGAAACAGATCTAGGAGAGTATTAAGAGATTCTCCCGACAGAGAGTAAATCAAGGCCAGGGATTATCTGAGATCAGTATTCAGACACTGCTTGCTTGCTCTCTAATGTGGGAAAGAAATTCTATCTCTTGTAAAACAAATACACACACACACACACACACACACACTAAGGCACAGTAAATGTTTTGTTCCCTCTTCCCTGAACTGGAGAGAGTTCACTGAAGAAGAAAGGAGAGCTAAAATCACTTTGGAAAAAATTGATTGCTCATATTTGGGAAAGGTGGCATGCCAGCAACCTTCTTTCTCAAAAGATGGGCAATTATTGCTACATCAGCATGGATTTCAGAACATCGGGTGTAAGAAGAGCGGCCAGGATTTTAGGGTGGGTGTTGGGTGTCACCATTAACAGCTGGGGTCCATCAGGACTTGTGGGCATGGTGATGCGGCAGAAGGCAGGACAAGGTCACTCTGGTTTGTCCCTTCACCTTCTCTTCTTCTGTTGACACTACACAACAACCCATAGAATCATAGAATCATAGAGTTGGAAGAGACCACAAGGGCCATCCAGTCCAACCCCCTGCCATGCAGGAATTCCCAATCAAAGCATCCCCGACAGATGGCCATCCAGCCTCTGCTTAAAGACCTCCAAGGAAGGAGACTCCACTACTCTCCGAGGGAGTGTGTTCCACTCTCGAACCGCCCTTACTGTCAGGAAGTTCCTCCTAATGTTGAGGTGGAATCTCTTTTCTTGCAGCTTGCATCCATTGTTTCGGGTCCTAGTCTCTGGAGCAGCAGCAAACAAGCTTGTTCCCTCTTCGATATGACATCCCTTCAAATATTTAAACACGGCTGTCATATCACCTCTCAGCCTTCTCTTCTCCAGGCTAAACATCCCCAGCTCCCTAAGTCTCTCCTTACAGGGCACAGTTTCCAGGCCCTTCATTATTTTAGTCGCCCTCCTCTAGACACGCTCCAGTTTCTCAACATCCTTTTTGAATTGTGGTGCCCAGAACTGGACACAGTATTCCAGGTGAGGTCTGACCAATGCAGAATACAGTGGCACTATTACTTCCCTTGATCTAGATACTATATTTCTATTAATGCAGCCTAAAATTGCATTGGCCTTTTTAGCTGCTGCATCACACTGCTGACTCATGTTCAACTTGTGGTCTACTAGGACTCCTAGATCCCTTTCACCTGTAGTTGTGTTAAGCCAGGTGTCTCTCATCCTATATCTATACAATCTGATCCCATTTTGTCATGGACTCATTCTACAGAATACTGGCAGGGACAGTTCTGCTTAATCCTCAGCCATTCCACTTTTCAGCTGCTTTTGCAATCTCCCAGTTTCTTTCTCCTCTTCCTCCTCTCCCCTCTTTTTCTCAGATTATGGCCAAGTGAATTCAAAGTAAGCAAGATATTAGCCAGATTCCACTACATCATCAGCCTAATCATGAAGAATGGCTAGACTGTACCTTTTCGGATTGGTGGCCCATTTCAATTGTTACATTCCTATCACAGGAGTAATTCCATCAAGTCCCTGTTATACCAATAAACTCATATTCACCTTTCTGCACTAGGATTTCAAGCTCATTTTGTTTGTTTCCCAAACTCTGTGCACTGGTGTTTGTTGTTGTTAATGGCCTTCAAGTCGACTTTGGGGCTATGCAGACCGGCACCAAACGCCGACTTTGGGTTGGAGTGGGGGCGTGGTGACCGCACGACACACGCCCTGACACCAGCATCACACCGACTGGCTGACCGCATGGTGGTCAGTGTTTCTGCGGTGAAGCATTTAGATGCACTGTGTTGTAAAAACTAAAAAAATAATAAAAATAAAATGCCGCCATCATAGCAAAGGCACCTTTTTGCCACTTTAAAAAGGAGTGGCATTTTGCTGCCCTTTTTTTGGGCTGGTAAAGTGCCAGATTGGGGCTGCGGCGTGTGGTTGCGTGGCCCCAATCCAGCACTTCCAGGGACGGCGCAGAGCCACCCCTTTCGGGTGGTCTCCCTTTGACTCTATGGTATTTTCACCTTCTTCTCCACCACCACAGGTCAAACAAGTTTATTTTCTTTCCTGTCAGCTTTCTTCACTGTCCAGCTCTTGTATCCATACACAATGATGGGAAATATGGTTTCGACAATCCTTACTTTAGTGTTCAGTGTTATAGATTTGCTTTTCATGATCTTGCCTATTTCTTTCATAGGTGGCCTTCTGATTTCTTGACCTTCCATAATTTCCATTCTGATCAATAACTGATCTAAGCTATGGGAAATCTTTAACTATTTCAATGTCATCATCTTCTAGATTAAATTTATGTAAGTCTGCTGTGGTCATTATTTTTGTCTTCTTTATGTTCAACATTAAGCCTGTCTTCTCACTTTCTTCTTTGACTTTCTTTAGTAATTGTTCCAAGTCTTCATCGTTTTCTGCTAGTAGTATGGTGTCATCAGCATATCTTAGATTGTTGGTATTTCTTCCTTCACTCCTCCTTCCTCTGAGTCTAAGCCTGTATTGATATTCTCTACAAGTTGTTGTACAAACAGGGTGATATGATGCAACCTTATTTGACCCCTTTCCAATTGGGAACTATGGTATTCTGTTTCCCTGTATTCTGTTCTAATGGTATCTTGTCCCCTATGTACACAATATACATCAGGGCTATCAAATGTACACTCATTACTTTAAGAGCCAGCTGCAACTATTTGTAGTCTATGCCATCAAAGGTTTTGGTGTAGTCTATACAGCACATGTTGGTTTTTTTCTGGAATTTTCTGGTGTATTCCATTATCTGTATATATTTGCAATCTGGCCCTTAGTGCCTCTTCCTTTCCTGAACCCAGCTTGCATTTTCTTGCTCCATATATGGTAGGAGTCTTTGCTGCAGTATTCTGGGCATGACTTTGGTTGCATGGGAAATTAATGCAATAGTCCTATAGTTACTGAGATATTTTGTGTTTCCTTTTGTGTGGATGGGAGTGTATATGGTTTGTTTCCAACCTGTGACCCGTTGTTTGTGTCTTTTTGAAATAAAAAAAAAATGGGACACTTATGGACATAAATGCATTAGTTTTTCCATGCAGAAGTCCACTCTCAGTGTGCAGATTTCTATATGCAGGAGTCGGGATGGAACAAAGGCCTTTTGCTCTTGTATTTGAGGAGACGCCTTCACACATTTAAGGCAAAAAGGGAGCTGCAGAATCTTTTGCTTCCAGCAAAGTACAGAAGCTGATGATGTTCCATTAAACTACTTTTTAAAAAAAGATTGGAATTTTTGTTGTACGTAACATAGGTTGCTTTGACTTCTTACATGCAGACATACTAATTTCATTAATAGGGGGAGAGAAGGTGACCTGCTACCCATTAGTGCAACCCATTAGTCCACTGTCGATCATGATCTGGTTCTGGGGAACGCATGGAGAGGACAAATGCTGTCTGTTTTTAAATATGGCAAGATTGACTGAGAGCCTGATATTTTTCAAACTTATTTTTTAATACAAAAAAAATTCTAAAGGAAAGAAAACCCTCTACTCCCCTGGGTGATGTTAATTGACTTCATAAAGTGCTTAATGGTTCCTGTGCTCACACCTCATTTTAAAATCATCACATTCTCACATTCATCTCAATAAGATAACCAGCCTCCTTTACAAATTACCAATCAGCAGTTTTCTGGAAAAAATGCTATATAAATATAGCAGATGTTACATTTGACAACGCCTTCTTGGTCCTACGGCAGGAGCTAAAGATATTCGCCAACAATTCAAAGTGCTGTTACTGCAGTGCTAAAATTTCGTTTTCCCCTGAGTGCTTGGTTATACTATAGTCTTCATGCGTCCAGATATATTCAGCTAAAACTGGCTTTCTTTACAATGTGTGATAATATTTTATCCTGGGAGCATTCCTTCTTGAAGATAAGGGCAGAATTTGCATAAGAAAGGGCTGTTTGGGGGAAGATAAGCTTGGCTGAAAAACATTTGTTGCTTTATTAAAATCACAGAGAGCACCAAGCCACATGTTCAGCAAGACATACCTGCCAATATTTTCACAGATGAAAACCAGGATCTGAATATAGTCAAGATGGCAAATTTTATTAATGAAGAAGGAACACACAAACTAGAAGAGGCTGCAGCAGTTTGCCTTTGCCTGAGACTACAGGCAACAAGGGTAAGATTACACACTCTCCTCTCCCTCTTGCTGAATTTACTGAGTGCAAACTACTTTTCTCTTTGAACTCAGTTTGCTCCAATTGAAGTAAGCTGAGGATGAAGTGCAAAAGTGGGAGGAGGAAGAAATGGGGACATTGTAAAAGCTGGTAAAAGGGGTGAGAGCCTGTGTGGCATAGTGGTTTGAGTGTTGGACTACAAATCTGGAGACCAGGATTCGAATCCCAGCTTGGCCATGAAACCCATGAGAAGATCCTGGGCAAGTTGCACTCTCAGCCTCAAGGGATGGCAAGGGCAAAACTCCTCTGAACAAATCTTGTCAAGAAAACTACATGGCTGGTCCACCTTAGGGTTGCATAAGTCAAAAATGACTTGAAGGCACACAACACACATGCACACAAAAGGGGTAAAAACAGAGGGTCCATCAAGACTGTTGCTGCCGAATCGGAACATTTCTTAGAGGGTATGGAACAATAATTTTTTAATGATGTTTTTACAGACTGTAGGGATAGTTCAAACTTCATGAAAACTTTGAATGTCAAATGTTCAAATGTCATGTGTGAACTTTTCCCTCTGTTAGAAACAACCCACTCACACATATCAAAGAAAGCTGTTAAGCATAAGACTCAGCTTTCATCATCAAAGTTAGCCGTCCATCCATCCAACCATTCATCTATCCATCCATCCATTTGTTGCAGAAGAAATGACTGCATAGCCTTATCCCCTTTAACTCTAATGGAATATTGACATTCTGCCTCCAGCAAAAAGCTTGGAAAAGTTCTTTTTTGACTGCAACACCCAGAATCCCTAGGAGTTGTAGTCCAGTTTACAACACTAGAAAAATGAGATTCCTCTCCCTATGTACTGCTGCTAATTTTAGTCACATGTAATTTGCTTGTAAGATCTCGGCACCTAATAGATAATGGCAGAACATGGGAAAGGTTTTGGACAGTAGCTCAGTGAATCTCCCAACGAAAAAGGCCACTGGCAATGTTAGCTAAGCAAATCTGAGTGTTGAAGCTCTGAAAAGTACATTTTCCAAGCTCTGGATAATGGCATTAGCAACAACGTAACAGATGTGTATCACCAATTGCTTTTTATAAAAGGCACAAAGGCAGAACTAGCTTCTTTTCTTTCCTCAAAATAATTATTTTCCAAAATCAGTACCCCTCTGCTCTTGGCAGTACCTGGGAATTTTAAACGCTGCAGCCACACTGCAGAAATAATCCAAGTTGACACCATTTTGACTCCCAAGGCTCAGTGCTATGGAGCCCTGGGATTTGTAGTTTGTTGTGGCATTGGCACTCTCTGACAGAGAAGGCTAAGTTTTGCACAAAACTACAAATCTCCGAATTCCATAGCACTGATTGGCAGTAAAGTAGTGTCAACCTGGATTATTTCTATAGTGTGGATGGCTTTGTCCTTCCTGGTCCTTTGGACTTCTTTCTCCAGAACCTCCAGGCAAAAATGCTGATGAGGGTATAATGGGAGTTGTGGTCCAAAACATCTGGGGAAGGGGAATGAAAGCTCCTAAGCAGAGTCTTAGAGGATAATAGGTAGAAGAGAGAAAACAACAAGAGAGATCTTGGCTGTTCCTGCTTCTATAGCAATACCTCATCCATTTCACAATGCAGTTTTTCCATTTTAAACCCTAATGATTCCTGGCTCGGAAAATCCCTTGACTTTGCCAAACAGCACAAACATCACCAATCCTATAATGCAGCAGTTGTTTTTGGACCTTCGAGTTTCAGGGAAGCTTTTCGAGCTTTTCACATGAATGCATCTATGGAGATGTGCCCAGCAATCTGCAGGGAGGGTCCGTCTGTAACACTTCTTGCTTCTTATTTTTACCACCAACCCTCTTTCTGAGTATAAGTCTTGCACACTCTAGGAGCCATGCGCAAGGATGACATAATTTGGGAAAGTTACTTTTTTTTTTTGCATTGTTAGTCCCAGAATCTTCTGGCCAACATGGCCACTTGAGTCCAAAAAAGTAACTTTTCCAAGTGTTCGGTATGCACAAATCCTTATCTGAGTAAGGCTAGATCAGGGAAGCTAAAATCATTTTCGGCCGAGCTCACAATTATCCTGCTCATCATCATCATCATCATCATCATCATCATACATTTTATTTATAGCCCGCCTCTCCCTGTGGATCAAGGTGGGTTACAACAAGTAAGAATAACAATATGCAATATACAATTCAAGCCCACATTTCTAAATAATCCCCTACCCCAACCCCCTTCCCAATCATAAAAAGAAGCAAACTAAAAACAATAACAATATAAAATACCAATTAAAAGAGGAAAAAATAACAAATTAGCTAAAATTAGAGGTGATTAGAGGTAATTAGAGGCGAGACATCTTGGGGTATACGGGGGCTTATACATTCACAGGTCTTTAAGGTTGTTGTTTTTTTATATATTTAGAGTCTTTATTTGTACTGATACTGTGAAGAGTGTTTGGGAAAAGTTACCTTTTTGGACTACATATCCCAAGGCCATGATGACTGGGAAGTCTGGGAGGTTCTGGAAATAAAGTTGCTGAGCTCTGTTAAAAGCATTGCTAAGCAAGAGTGCTTGAAATCAGCAGCTTCCCTGACGCTAGTGTCATCCGGTGTAGGGGGTGGGGCTTGAGAGGTGAAAGGGGTGGGGCTTCCACAAGGAGGCGTGGTGCACCTACACTCATGCCCCCTGTTGCAGTCTCCATCCTTGCCACTTCCGCCTTCTGCTCAGAAGGTGGCGACAACGAGGCATTGGGGGCACGCATGCACGTGCTCAGCCTAGCTCCTTGAAATAGGCCTGTTCTGATGAGAATGGGACCGTGTCAGGGACAGGCAGGGGCAGGCGACTGGGTGTCACCCCCCTCTGGGATGTCACCCGGTGCAGTCCGCACCCCCTCACCCCCCAGTGATGCTACAGCTTGAAAGCCCTTTCAGTAAGACCCCAGTGCTCATGTCATTGGAAAGACCCACCACCACCAAAGCTTATATCCTACATCATGGTTGTGTAGTATAAGTTGCGTCCTCCTTATCTGAAATTCCAACATCCGAAATGCTCCAAAAACCAAAACATTTTCCCCAGAGATAGAGGGAGAAAGGCAGCAAAAGGCATATGGGAACAAGAAAGTGAGATCTGTGAAAGCAAGAAACTTAGAAGAATGACAAGGAAGAGGAAAAAGGGCCAAGTCAGATCACTCTGACCTCCAAGCACTGTGTATCTTGGTTATTTTAACAGCAATCAATTCTTTGAAGGACAGAGGAGGGAAAGGCAGGGCAGGACTGCTGCATATCCAGGCAAAACTGTATGACTTTGTCTGCCTAGTCTTGTCTAACCTTGCCGACATTTTAATGCCATTGTCAAGAAATCTTACAAAATGCTACTTATGTCTTTGCTAAGCTGATGTTGCTGATTTTTTAAAACACATAATACACCAGTAACAGCCATTAGATTTTGAGGCACCGACTTAACGCTGATGTAGGGGATTTATAATTTTGGCAGACGCTGGAGGCAACCGCTGACTCCCATGATGGTAGGATGCTGACTCCAATCTGACGCCAATCTAGGAACTATCCAACATGCTGAACCTGTTCTGGGGAGAGGTTTCAGCACCTTGGACAACTCCTTTAAAGGCAGGATTAAAACCTGGAGTGTATTCACTGCTCCACTGGCATGGGAGCTACCAAAGGCTACTGGCATATGCCCTGGTCCTTTACTTTAGAAGTCAAATTGACAATGGATTTTTAGCAAGGCGTATACAGTATGACCTCTGTATCCATGGGACTGGTACCTGAGGTTTCACATAAGACCAAAAAAAGTTATCTCTAGGCACTTTTTAGCTCCTCCAGCTCGACTCTATGGTATGCTTCCGGTGGAAGTTGACCACAGAGTTACACTGGAGGACCTAGAAATGCCTAGAAAGGTGTTCTCTGGAGGAATCTCTAGGTCCTCCAGCACAACTCTATGGTCAACTTCTGCTGGAAGTCATTCATTTCAATAGGGTTCACTATTATCCATGGTTTTGCATTTCTATGGTAAGTCTGGAAACATATCTCCCACAGATACAGGCGTCATAATGTATTATGCATTATGAAGCATAAACCAGGTATAGACTGCTTCTATATGATGCGAAGCATGTTAAAACACATCACTAAAAGTTGTGATTTTTCACTTATTCTTTAAAAGAAACTGGAAGTAGTAGTTTAAATCCTTCATCCCACATGACTTTCCCAACAAAAATTACCAAGGGGCTTTTTGAGTTGAGTGGGAAGCTGTTGCTGGTGCCATATATTTCAGAGAAAAGAACTACCAGAATCACCTCTAGTTTCCTTGCCTAGGAAAATCCTATGGAATTCATGGGGTCAGCTAAGTCGACAGGAGAGTTGAAGGCACATACACAAAGACAATATAGACTATAAATAGTCGATCCAAAGTTAGAATTTTTAATGACCTGAGCATAATGTCTTTCAATCCTCAGGGGGTTGGATAGCCCACCAGAAATATGCAGTTGAAAAGGCACCCTCCCACAGTATTAAAATCTCTTTAAAAAAAATCATATTAAAAGTGGAAATGTTATACCCTCAGTAGTCAAAAAAGTTTTTAAGGCTAGACTTTTAGCTCAGTTTCTGTATGGGATTCAAATGTGAGTGGACGCTTGTTTAAACTCACTGGTTCTTAGGCTGCGTCCGCATTGCAGAAATAATCCAGGTTGACACCACTTTAACTGTCATGGCTCAATGTTATGGAATTCTGGGAACTGTGGTTTATGGTGGCACCAGAGCTCTCTGACAGAGAAGGCTAAGTGTCTCACAAAACTACAAATCCCAGAAATCCACAGCGTTGAGCCAGGACAGTTAAAGTGGTGTCGACCTGTATTATTTCAGCAGTGCAGATGCAGCCTTAGATGTATTGTTTCCTGTCCCATGTCGCATCCTAAATGCTTCTTTGCAGTCAGCAGTGGGGCTTCTTTCTGTAGTCTGAGTGATAAGGTTAGAACATTTAATTCCTGGCCCAAACTCAATTCTACTTTCCTTGGCTTGCTCTAGTTCTTAATGATTCTCACAAGAGCAGCTGGGTAAAAGCAGTCACTAGAAATCTTTGTCATTTTGGGTTTTCTCCAAAACATTTATTGATTTTAGGATCTGGCAAAATAAAGAGATTTAATTGGACCTAGCTGCTATAAGAAAACTCTGCCCATTGTTTGACTGCTTGTCTTTTGGTTCACCAGCATGGTATTTACAATATTTAGTAATTTTAAAATGCAGAATAGCTGACATTCAAGCAAGAATGAATGCACTGCTGTCTGCTGTGGATGAGGGTCATTGCAATCCCATTGTAAGATTGGGTTTTTTCTTGTGGTGATGGCAGCACTGAATCAGTTGTCCACACACTGCTTTTGTTGTTGTTGTTGTGTGCCTTCAAGTCATTTCTGACTTATGGCAATCCTAAGACAAACTTGTCATGGGATTTTCTTGGCAAGATCTGTTCAGAGGCTTGCCATTGCCTTCCCTTGAGGCTGAGAGAGTGTGGTTTGCCCAAGGTGACTCAGGGGGTTTTATGATTGAGCTGAGAATCAAACCCTGGTCTCCAGAGTTGTAGTCTAACACTGAAACCACTATGCCACATTGTATTTTGTCCTTTTTAAAGGAATCTGAACATGGAACTGATCCCTCCTCTCTTGACATCTATGTCACGGCAACTCATTTTATGCATCCTTTTTTTTAGCAGACCAAGATAATATGGTGACCACTATATCTGCAAAATATATAGTGGGTGCTGTTAAAACAAGATTGGCCATGCTTTTCTCCTTTTATATAGTTTTTAAGAATGTTTTGCATTGTATATTATGTGGACTTCATTTAACTAGAATGGTTTATGAATGTTGTAAAAGTGTGACGTTTAATTTTACTAGAATACTAGATTTCTATTGCAATAGCTTGTGGCTGATGCAAATAAAGGATCTCTCAACTGTGTATGTAGTAAGAATTTACAAGTTAAGACTGTCTGAAAAGTCTTGGGAAAGTGCACACGGGACTGTTATTCTAGTGCTGCTAAAGGAGGAGGACATTTTTATTGCATTTCATTCTTTTACTGCCTTTGTGCCAAGTCCCCTGATAGCCAAGAAGGGTATGGCCTCTACCTGTATAAGAATCTTAAACAACACCTTAAGCAAACATCTCAAGCAAGATGTAGGCCTGTCTACTTTTCTTCTGCGTGATTTTTTTACCATCTTTTTGATGAAGAAGTCAGTACGCTTTTGCCTTTTGTGCCTTTTGGTTGGCCTGATGAAGGCATCATAAAGTTTTCTATTTGGGATTTTGTTGTACGGTCAACAGAGCAACCTCTTACTTATGCAAAAGAGGATGTGTAAAAAAAGCTACTCAAGAAATTTAGGAATAAATAACTATCACAGACAGGGGGGGATAAGCTTAATATATCCTTATGGGGTACTTTTAGACCAGGGTGGGTAACTTCATGGGCACCACGGGGCTAATTTTTTCCTCCAAGTTGCACCCCACACAGCAAACCCAATTCCCATTCTTTTGCTATAATATCCCTCTCAAAATGGTGACACTAAATGATGCTGTGTTACTTCCTGTTGCCATTTTGAGAGGGACTGAAGAGGAAAACATAGGTATTTGGAGACAGCACAGGGTTTGGGGAAGTGGAGTGGAATATTTTCACATGTTTTCATGCATTTGGGGACTTTCTGTGTGGGTTTGAGCCCAAACGTTACTGACAACTGAACCCGTTATTTTAAAAAATGGAATTTTGGAGACTGGAGTGACCAATGAGGGGGACTCAGGGGCCACACAAGTATGGTCCGGGGCACAATGCAACATGCAGGTGACACTTTATCCACATTTAAAAAATTATACTTTTGTTGAGACCTGGGGATATCTGAATGTGACAGAGAATCTAGACAAAGCCATCCTCAGTATGCAGCCCTTCCCCATGTTCTAAACCCTTTGTTTCGTTTGTCTCATTTCTTACCAGAGAAACTCCATTAACGAGAAAAAAAAAAAGATGGAACATCTGCACAATTCCTTTTAATTGTGAGCAGCAGGAGCTGCCTGTCTGTAAACACTATAGAAAATATTCAAGAACATGCAACAGGTGTAGCATTCACCCCCCCTTTTTTTAATGATCTCTTTGTGAATCTTTTGCAAAATAAAAAATTCTATCAATGTTTGATCTGTGCAGTCATTCGCATGTTTATGTTTACTCTCAATTCCATAACTGAAATTCCACATATGTATGTTGACTTTCAATTCCATGGCAGGGCTCCAATTCATATTTGCTCCCTCCAAGGTGGGGTATAAGCTTTGGCAGAAAAAGTTACATTTAGCCTCTCATACCAGTACATTTTCCCTTCCACAATTTATCCAAGTTGTGTGTATGTGTTGAAGTTTGATTCAGGCTGTAGCAGAGGATTAAGAGCTAGACCACATGATTATAATACTCCTCATTCCAGTGGAACAGAATGTCATCTGGCCATATGTGATTTGCAGAAGTTGGGGCTTTTTAAAGGGGAGGGACTCCTTAAACTCTGCAGAAAAAGGCTTTGATGTTTTTATGAGAGTATTCATGGTGAGATGCAGAAATGTGCATTATTGCACATGTGCCCATCCATCTCCTGAGCATTTTGGGTAGAGGTGAATATATGCAAATAAATGCATATTTGCAAATAGACATGAATAGATGCAAAAGTGAAGACAATAAACTGTTGATGTGAATGTGCAAAAATCTGCAGCAATGCACATAATGCCCTTACATGTAGACTAGCCCTAAGTTTAGATTCTCCTATACCTGCACTGAAGTGTTGACCCAAAACATGACTTTGGGAACTCCAAACACAAGAGCTCTCCCATCAGATTTGAGTCTGGATGCAAACAAATCTTAAAAGGTTTCAAAAGGCCTGTAGAGAAGAAAATGGAATAGCCAGAGCTTGGCAGTTCGAGGGCCGGGTGCTGCATGATGGGCTGAGCTCCTGTCACTAGTCCCAGCTTCTGCCAACCTAATAGTTCAGAAGCATGCAAACGCAAGTAGATAAATAGGTACCACTTTGGTGGGAAGGTAAACAGTGTTCTGTGCAATCATGATCACAGAGTAGTCTCTGACAATGCTGGCTTTTCAGCTTAGTAACGGAGATGAGCACCACCCCCTACTGTCAGACACGACTTGACAGCCTTGTCAATGAGGAATACCTTTACCTTTACCTTTCATCCCCTTGCTGAACCAAAAACAAGGATGCTCTTAGTAGCTTGAAGACAGAGCACACAGCAGAGAAGCTGGTGATTAAATGCCTCATTCCAGCAAGGACTTTTCTCAGCTTTAATTAATAACACTGCTGGCTATTTATCTTGCATTACATTGGAGGAAAACAGTCCCCCGACTCTAATGTTTTTTAGGAGAAGAGCTAGGAAATATTTCAATTACTTTTATTTTCCTTTTTTTGGCAAGTCACTGTAAGATGGATTTTCTTCAAAGGTACACCGTGTGAGAGGAACCAATAAGTGCCCCATGACAATGAATGTGCAAAGGGGAATAAATATTATTTAACATTCATAAATAACTTTTCAAGATACAAAGCAACAGATAGTGCAGTTTGTGAAGTCGAAGGCTTTCATGGCCAGCATCCATAGTTTTTGTGGGTTTTTCAGGCTGTGTGGCCATGTTCTAGAAGAGTTTCTTTCTGGCATTTCACCAGCATTTCTCTGAAGATGCCAGCCAAAGATGCTGGCGAAACATCAGAAAGAAACTCTTCTAGAACATGGCCACACAGCCCGAAAAACCCACACACACAAAAAGATAGTTCAGCTGTTTATCATACAGGTCAGTGTTATTCAAACTTTCTGTCTAGCCCTGGGAAAAGTCAAAGGTTCTGGGGAATATGTTGGAGGTAAGCTCAACAACCTATTCACTGAAAACACATTTTTCATATAACCAGAGAAAAGGCTATACACATGGACATCACCAGATGGCCAACACAAAAAACCAAATAGATTACATAATTGGAAGTAAAAGATGGCAAAGCTCCATACTGGTGGCCAAGACTTGACCAGGTGCTGATTGTGGCACAGATCATGAACTACTCATTTCAAAAATAAAAGTAAAACTCAAGAAGAGAACAAGACCAGTCATCATACCAAAGTACAATTTAAACAACATTTCTGTAGAATCCATCAACAATATAATGAACAGATTAGCAGTACTAAGAATAATAGATCGTGAACCGGAAGAGCTTTGGTCTGAA
>JAIPUX010001232.1:171388932-171403988 GCA_020142125.1 Phrynosoma platyrhinos | reverse complement strand
TCGATTCTGTAGCTGTAAGCTCCCAGAACGATCCCTGATCTCCCTACTCTCACAGCCTCAGAGGGTTGCAATGGGAAACCCCCTCTGAAGAAACTTGCCAAGAAAACCCTGTGATAGGTTCACCTTAGGATCACCATAAGTTGAAAATAACTTGAAGGCATACAACAACAACAACAACAACAACAACAACAACAACAACAACAACAGAACAACCCACTGAATGAAAGATGCTAGAGAGCAGTCTTGAGAAGTCCAGAATATGCATTCTATACAGATTATTCTATACGGGGATGCTTGAAGTGTTTTTTGAGGTTGTAATATTTGAAGAGAGTTTGAAGTACAAAGCTATATTAAGAGAAGTTTACTATATTTTGCTTGAAACTTCCTGGGGTGGGAGGGTGGCAAGTCAATTTTAGTTAGGGTATTATATGTAATTGTTTAGCTAAGTTTAGTTTGGTTTAATTGATGTAAATGTTTGGTTTAGGGTGTTTAAGGGGTGAAGCAGATGGCCAGAAAGAAGCGGCCTCTGGCTCCTCTGGCCCGCAATTGGGCCAGGACTGCAGTGACTGCATGATCTACTCCCAAAGCTGCCAGAAATAGAGCAAATTGAGTCCACTTTAAAGGTTAGGGTTAGTGCTAGGGAGTCATGGGAATTTTTTCTTTCCTGAGACATTGAACCTTCTCTGTCAGAGAGTTCTTGTGCCACAATAAAATACAGTTCCCAAGATCCCCTAACCCTAACCCTAACCCTTAAAGTGGACTCAATTTGCACTATTTCTGGCAGTCTGCAAAGGCCCTAAGCTCCCTGCCTAAGGTCTCAAGCCATGCTGCCCAGGAGCCAGATTAAAACAGTTCCTTTGGTTCACACCAGCAGCCTCTGGCTGCTGAACTCTAGATGTTAATACAATAACATCCAAAATCCACAAAACAGCAATGCCTTTATTGGACCAAGCAAAATGCACAAAAGACATTTTACAAGCTTTTGAAGCGCCACTGGCTTCTCCATCAGATGTTAGTTTTTTACTGCTTTCATGTGTTTCTAGTATTTGAGTATTCTTAATTTTTTAAATATGTACTGTTTTAGAGTGCTTTTATCTTTTAAATTGCATTTTATTATGTTAATGACTGATGTATTGTAATATCATACTAGTTTGATTTCATTTTAATGCCCATGTCTATATGTTTTAATTGTATTGTTTTTTAATTTGTAAGCCTCTTTGTGTCCCATTTTGGGGGGAAAAGCAGAATAATAATAATAAGAAGAAGAAGAAGAAGAAGGTTTGGCAATGCTTTCCTCAAACCTACCCTACCCTACCCAAGCAATTTTAAATCATGATTTTTAAAAATTGATATATTTTAAAGAATGTATTATACGAGTGTATTTTAATGGGTTTATAGTATTTTAACTGTTGGCTTTATGTGTTTTCTTTTTTAATTGTGTTTTGTATTTTAACATGTCTTGAAGAGAGGTGGAAAAGAAATAAAATGTTGTTGTTGTTGTTGTTATTGTTATTCTGTTTACCTCGGATATACCAAGTTCCAGGTACAGATTCAGGAATAGTTGCCCACATCTATTTGCGGGGATGCGTGTGACTAAATTGTTCAAATTAATTTTAATCACTTTTCCCCAGTTCTGCTAACTGTGCTGATTTTAGAAATCAGTATCCTGAAAGCAAGAATCTACATTAACTGCTGTTCTGGCTTCTAGGTTTTTATTAAGTCCAGTCAGCTACTGTCATGCTAATCTTTGCTGTTGGTAGAATGACTTTTGGACTCTGTTCCAACTGTTTTATAATGGCCTTATTATTCACATTTTATCTATTTGCTTGTAATGTTCTCTGAGTCTTTGGATTGTATTGATTTAAGCTAGTGATGTAGCTGCTATAATTATCTTGTTTATATATGAATTGCTTGTTCTTTGGATGTCAAACGCAGCACAAACTCAGACTGTGAATATTAAAAATAGATAACAAAATATAGGTGTAAGGCTCTTCGAAATGAAAGCAGAGATTATCAAAATATTCTGCCTAATAACAAAAATGGATTGAGGTACTGTGTTCTAGCAGTTTTAGTAACAAGCTATGGTGTGAGAGACCAAAGAGATATGCTTGAATAAAACATTTTGCAAGTAGCTCTGCTACTTTAATATTAACAAGAATAAAAAATAGCCACATTAAACCATAAAACATAAGAGCCATAATGGATCAGGCCATGGCGCAAGAGCCAAGTCAGTTTTTTATGGGACCTTAAGACTCAATTGTTTAAGGTCAATTCGTGGCTTAAAGAGTGTAAGGCTTGGAATAGGCCATATAGGTAGAGCATCTGAAAGATCGTATCTCCCTTTCCTTCTTTCTTTCTTTCTTTCTTTGATTTATATCCTGCTTTTCTCAAAACGGCATACAATATAACAGAACATCTAAAACAATATAGAATACTAAAGTTTAAAAAGCACTAAAAGATATATTCCATTTAATGCTTTTTAAACGTTAGTATTCTATTTATTTAGTGTCTGAAATCATGGTTTTCAATTCTCCTTCATTTATGTGAGCTTGCTTTAAGCTGCTGCCACACTGCAGAACTGATGCAGTTTGGCACTGCTTTAACTGTCATGGAATCCTGGGATTTGTAGTTTGTTGTGGCACCAAAGCTCTCTGAAAGAGAAGGTTAGATATCTCCCAAAACTAGATATCCCAGAATTCCATAGAACTGGAGCCACGGCAGTTCAAGTGGTGTCAAACTGCAATAATTCTGCAGTGTGGCAACATCCAATATGATAAGAATACAGTCGGACACAACTTGACAATCATGTCAAAGGAGAAACTTTTACCTTTAAAAAAACCCAGTATAACACACCCCATTGAAAACCCTTCTACACAACTAGTTAATTGCCAAATGCCTAATTTTTTAAAAAGGTCTTTATCTGCTGGCAGAGATTCTGCAGTGCAGATGCAGTCTCTGCTATACAGTTTTTATATGGTTTTTTTTCTAATTAATTTTTATTGAGTTTTTACAATGAAACACATCAAATCTGTAGAACAATGACAACAACAACAACAACAACAATTAACTACAAGGGCCAAGGGTATGTATCTGTGAATAGTTATCCTGCAGCAGAATCAAAAAATTAGTTCTCTGCAAGAGCCAGAGACTCTGGCTTGTCAAAGTGTAGAGCAGGGGTAGGCAACCTTTCCCCTTTAAGGGCCGAGGGACTTCAGCTCCCAGAATCCCAGGAACTACTGGCCAACATGGGACTATTGGCCAACATGGCTGAGACTTCTGGGAGCTGAAGTCCTCCGGCCCTTAAAGGGGAAAGGTTGCCTACCCCTGGTGTAGAGTGTCTATCCAAAGGTCCATCTATGCAGTAGGAGGTTGGATCCGGTGGGAGTGATGATTAATAAAGATCATCCAGTCTTCTTGAAATGTGTCAGTCCTTTTGTGGCCAATGCAAAACCTCGGTTGTAGCAGACAGTTTCTCCATCAACCACATATCCCAAATTCTAGACCACCAATTCTCAATGGAGCGGTCACTTGACTTTCAACATACGGCTACTTCTAATCTGGCAGCAGTGATAAGAAAAATTATCAGTTTCCTATGTTTCAAGTTAGAAGTACTTTTAACAAATATTGAAAGCAAAAGTAAAATTGGATAGAAATTTACAGTTTGATCAGTGATTCATGATAGAGAACTGAATCCCAGAATTTTCTCATTTCTGGACATTTAATCCACATATGCATATAAGAGCTTCTAGATTTGCAACCCTTCCAGCAATCCAGAGAGAGTGTTTTAACTATTTTAAACAGAGTTACAGGTGTGAGATACCACTATGGATGGTTTTCAAAGTATTCTCCTTCACAGATGCTGAACGGGAATGGTATGGGGTTGAAGACCAAATATGAGCCCATGCAGTGTCTGAAATCATGGTTTTTAATTCTCCTTGCCAAAATGAGTGCATATATTGGCCCTCCCCATATGTGTGTTCCAGGAGATGTTTGTAGATAGCTGCCGCTGTCCCTTTAGTATGAGATGCGGAGTTCAAACAAAAGTTTTCAAAAAAGGAGAGCGGATGTGGAGATTCTCCTGCTGAGGCTAGGTGTGATGCAAAGGAAGCAATTTCGGTGTACTTGAAACCAGGTAATGTTTAAAAAAGCCACCAAGATGGATCTCTTCCGGCAGGCATTCCCAGAATGATATTTCCTATAATCTCTCCCCCACCATCAGATCACTCCTTTATAATCAGAGTGCCCTGTTTAATCGTTTTGATTTTGTAATTTTGTTTTAAGTTAAATTTTAATGTTGCTATGAATTTAATATATTTTTTTGGGGTGGTGGTGAATTTGTATTGTATGGGATTGTGCTTTTAGATTGTAAGCCGCCTTGATAGCCTCAGCTAAAGGTGGGATATAGATAAATTATTATTATTATTATTATTATTATTATTATTATTATTATTATTATTATGTTAGTTTGTTGTAGGGAAGTTTTTGTGGTGATGGTGGGCTTTGGTAATCCACCAGAGAATAGATCTAAGGCAGGGGTAGGCAACATAAGGCCCGGGGGCCGGATGCGCCCCCCCCCAGGCCTTTGGACCGGCTCCAGGCTGGTCCTGCCGCTGCCGCTACGGCCCCCCATCGCCGCCCCCCATGATGATATTGATTATTGTTGTCATTACTTGTTTTGGGGGTTTTCTTGGCAAAATCTCCACAGGGGGTTTGCCATGGCTTTTCTGGGGCTGAGAGAGTGTGCATGCATATTTGTAAATTTTAATTTTTTTTTAAAAAAAATTATATTTATATATTAATTTATTTATGGTGCTTCGGCCCCCAATTGTCTGAGGGAGAGCAACCCGGCCCCCGGCTCAAAAAGGTTGCCTACCCCTGGTCTAAGGTATGGTATAGTCCACATCTTCTCAATAACCTTATTAGTGGGAATTGGTCATCTAAGTGAGAAAGAGGATGCAAATAAATAAATAAATAAATAAATAAATAAAAAAGGGGGGTTAATGGGAGAGGAGTCCGAAGCTAGTATGTGTTTCCATTTATGCCAGATGAGTAGGGAGCTAGATAAAAACGGATTCGATAACCTACCAAGTTTCTGTTTTGAAGTTTTGGTGTAGAGGCAAGTAAATTCAGTGGACCTTGCAGTATAAACTTCTAGATTTAACCATCTGGTGGAAATATTTTATATGGTTTTAAATTAGTGGTGTTTCAATAGGCTAGCTTATTTGTTCTTTATAAGTTCATCACCGGGTTTTTAGATGTCAGCCAAACCTTGGGCCTCATACAGGAGAAAAGCAAATAATTATAAATTAATCAGTAGGAACAATAGTACATTTTTGGTTGTATTCCCTAGGAACTTTTCCTGAGAGGTAAATTGGCCAGATTCTTACAGGCTACTTACATTGGCATAAAGTGGGGTTACAATAGTGTAATTACTTTTGGGGGCATTGTATATAGGGGTATCCAGTACCACTTTGCGCAATTACTTTTCTCAGCTGTACTTGAGCTTTCTGACTTGGAATTCTAAATTCCCTTCGACTTCCACTTCCAGGATTCCCCGGGTGGGCTCCAGAGACTGCAAATTGAGGATCCTCCAGACTGGATGAAGTCCATGGTACAGATTGTCCCCATCACTGCTGAAGATTCTTGCTGGAGCAATGGATTCAAACTACAGTAAAAGAAATTCCACCTAAATATTAGGAAAAACTTCCCAATGTTAAGAGCTGTTTGACAGTGGAAGATGCTGCCATGGAGGGTGGTGGAGTCTCCTTCTTTGGAGGTTTTTAAACAGAGACTGGATGACCATCTGTCAGGAGTGTTTGGATTGTGTATTCCTGCAAGGCAGAGGGTTGGACTGGATGACCCTTGTAGTCTTTTCCAACTTTTTGATTCTATGATAATATCCAGTTGACATGAACAGTAGCCATTGATAGCATTAACCCCCAAGAATATGTCTAAGCCTCCTTTAAATCAGCCAGTTTTATGCCCATTGCTACATCTTGTGGTAGCAAATTCCACAGTTGAACTATGGGGCTGTGGAAAAAAGTATTTCTCTTCTCTGGGGCAAACCTCGCATTAGTTTCAGTGGATGTCCCTAGGTTCTGTTTCTTGAGAGACAGCGAATGGCCCCCTCTCCCTTCACTGTCTCTAAAACATATATTACTTTATACATTTCTACCATATCATGCAGAAAATACCATCTGCAGAGCAGGCTTAGACTTGGAGAAAGGAGGAGTGAAGATTGGAGAAAGAAATATCAACAAGATATGCAGACAACACCATACTACTAGTAGAAAAATAACAAAGACTTGGAAAAATTATTAAGGAAAGTCAAAGAAGAAAAGTGCTAAGGCAGAGTTACTGTTGAACATTAAGAAAACAAAAATAATGATCACAGGGATTTACATACATTCAATGTATAAGATAAGGAAGCTGAAATAGTTAAAGACTTCCTGTACCTTGAATCAATTATTGATCAGAATGGAGATTAGACTCAAGAAATCAGAAGAAGACTAGGAACGGGGAGGGCAGCTATGAAAGAACTAGACAAATTCCTCAAGTGCAAAGATATACAACTGAAGATTAAAGTTAGGATGGCCATCATATTTCTCATGTCAATATATGGGGGTGAGAGGTGGACAGCGAGGAAAGCTGATAGAAAGAAAACAAAACTCATTTGAGATGTGGCACTATAGAAGAGCACTGAGGATACCATGGATGGCCAAAGACAAACAAATGGGTCCTACAACAAACCAAGGCAGAACTCTCCCTGGATGCTAAGATGACGAAACTACTGCTGTCATACTTTGGCCACATCATAAGATACGACTCACTCGAAAAGACAATAATGCTTGGAAAGGTGGAAGGCAGTAGGAAGACAGGAAGACTACATACCAGATGGATAGACTTAATCCATCAAGCCATGGCCCTGAGTCTGCAGGACCTGAGCAGAGAAGTTGAGGACAGGGTGTCTTGGAGGTGTCTCATTCACATGAGTCAGTTAACAACATCAAGCCATCTCAACCCTTATTTGCCTTTCTCCCCTCAAGCTGGGCCAGTGTGGTGTATTGGACTAGGATACTGGGAGACCAGGCTTCACTGGAAGATGGCAGTGGCAAACCCCTTCTGAAGAAACTTGGCCATGAAAACTCTGAGATGGGTTCACCTTAGGGTTGTCATAATTTGGAAATGACATGAAGGCACACAACAAACAAAACAACAAAAATTCTCCAACATCTTAACTTTTCCTCACAGGAGAGTTTCTCTGGTCATCTGATATTCTAGGTTGCCTTTTCCATATCAGAAAAAATTAACTAAACTCAAGTTAGCGAGTTAGTTGATTTAGGGGGGAAGCAGACGACTGCTTCCCAGTCGCCGCGGGTTGGGGCGCCGGCGGAGCGGAGGCTCCGCACCGCAGCGCCCCTGCGGCGAATCTAAAAGGAGCACCAAATTGGCGCTCCTTTTAGATTTCAGGGAAAGTGCGCCCTAAAAGCGGCGGGCGCACTTTCCCTGACTCAAACGGCGCAGCGCATGTGGGCGCTGCGCCGTGAGGTCATCCCCAGTGCGCCGGCCGGCGCTTCTGGGGGCGACCTCGGGGAGAGGAAGGGGCGCCGCTCGTGCGGCTGCCCCTCCTCTTCCCTGCCCGGAAGACGACTTTTTTAGTCGTCTGCTTAGGGCCTAACTTTAGCAATCTAATCCTACCCTCGCCCTAAGTAATTCCTCATATCTCAAGTCCTGGTTACAGAAGTGAACACTGTTTTATTGATCAGACAAGTAGCACACCGTCTGGATAAATGGAAACCCATCTTTCTTTGCCTCCTTAAGAGCAGCTGCTTTAATGGACTTTCACTGTAAAAGGGAAAGTCCCATTAAAGCAGCTCCTCTTATGAAAGCAGGGAAAGATGGATTTCCATTTCACCGCTTCTCTGTAAGAGTGAAAGTCCCATTAAAGAGAAAGCCTCTCCAGATGCAGACACAGCTCTGTTTGCAATTATCTAGAGAATAGTGGGAGAGGATCTGGTGGGTGTGAAAACATCTGTTTTGGTTTGACAGAAAACTGGTGAGGCTCAACCCTGAGAGAAAACCTGGCCCAAGTTGAAAGCACCATTCATGCACTGGATATCCTGAATACAAGCCATCTCAGTTTGAGGCAAGCTGTTAGTAAGGCTATCACAAAGAGGTCATCTCACCTTGATCAGGCTAACTTCAGCTGTTGTTACTGGTCTTTAAGGCAACTTATGGTGACCCTCTCCTAGGATTTTTTTTTTTTTTTTTTTTTGCAAGATTTATTGACAGATTTATTACTGACTCCTTCTTGGGCTGAAAGAGTATGACTTGCCCAAGATCAACAATAGGGTTGCTATAGCTGAGTAAGGATTTTAATCGTGTTCCCCTAGAGCTCTAGTCCAATACTCAAATCATTTTGTTGTTGTTGCATGCTTTCAAGTCAGGTCCAACTTATGGTGACTCTAAGGCAGCTTGTTAGTAATAATAATAATAATAATAATAATAATAATAATAATAATAAATTTTATTTATATACTGCCCATTGGTGACCCAATCCAGGCGGTTCGCAACATTAAAATAATATAGCCTAAAATCAATGATTTCCCACCCACCCCCTTAAAAAACTATTAAACCACATTTAATTAAAACCAATTCCAACAAGTTTAAAATATACAATAATAAAACAACAATGAAACCCCTGCAGCTTCCTACAAGGGAAGGGTTATGGAGGATCTGCTGAAGTGGAGGAGGGCCGAGGCTGGGATATTTAGTCCGGGAAGGCCTGCCGGAAGAGATCCATCTTGACAGCCCTTTTAAAGCTTTAAATTGTCATGGCTATCACAGGGTTTTCTTGGAAAGATTTGTTCAGAGGTTTGCCATTTGCTATTCTCTGAGGCTGAGAGACTGTGACTTCCCCAAGTCACCCAATGAGTTTCCCAGTGAGGCCAAGCTAGGAGTTGTAGACCAAAGCTGAAACTACTATGGGGGGAAGCAGACGACTGCTTCTGGGTCGCCGCGGGTCAGAGCGCCGGCGGAGCTCAGCCTCCGCACCGCGGCGCTCCTCTGGCGACTCTAAAAGGAGCACCAAATTGGCGCTCCTTTTAGATGTCAGGGAAAGTGCGCCCTAAAAGCGGCGGGCGCATTTTCCCTGACTCTTCCGCCGCGGCGTGAGGTCATCCCCGGAGCGCCGGCCGTGTGGAGGGCTGGCGACTCCAAGGGCGACCTCAGGAAGAGGAAGGGGCGCCGCTCGTGCGGCTGCCCCTCCTCTTCCGGGCCTCCAAGATGGCTCAATTAGCCGTCTGCCGAGGCCCCAAGTCACATTACTCACTCAAGCCACTACACCAACCTATCTAACTGCTGACATCTCTGCTAACAACAGA
The DNA here is from genome assembly GCA_020142125.1 of Phrynosoma platyrhinos. Lineage (NCBI taxonomy): Eukaryota > Metazoa > Chordata > Lepidosauria > Squamata > Phrynosomatidae > Phrynosoma > Phrynosoma platyrhinos. Next base: position 171,394,605 of record JAIPUX010001232.1, on the reverse strand, counting down.
CACACAGTCTCTGATTCATTCACTCCGTTCACAAACAACTGGATTTTCCCTTTCTGTGCTACTGGGCATGAACCAGAATATAGTATCCTTTCCCAGTTAGCTTATCTCCCCTCCTCTCAATTTCTGTTTTATTAAAATAATATCTGAGGTCTAATCTGTACTGCAGAAATAATCTCATAATGAGATAAATATGAGATAGACCAAAGATGCAACATCAGTCATCTTACATGAAATGTTCCAGCTTTATTTTCTTTCATGGGTCATCTTTTCATAGCTCGATAGCCCAGTGGTCAAGCATTTGCTGTGCATTCAGAAAGTCCCTAGCATCTGAATTGCTGCTAATTAGAGCAAATGATATTGGCTGACAAAACAAACATTATGACCTGGTAGAAAGCAGCTTGCTAACTGTCATGGTTAATTTAATAGTGATGCTTCTATATCACAGGTGGGGAACATGTGGCCCTCCAGATGTTGCTGGCTTGCATCTTTAATCAAGCCTAGTCAGCACAGCCAGTAGTGATGGATGATGGGAACTTCACAAAACAGCAGCAACAACAACAAACCTGGAAGGCCACATGTTTTATGTCCCTATTCCACATCTTTTTTTCTCTCTGTTGATGTCCTGTGGACTCTGTCACCGTTCTCATATCTGGCAAAGGTAAAAAAAAAAAATGTAGAATGGCTTCTGACTTTCCATCTGGATTTCAGTTTGATAGAGTAGCCTCTGGGGGGAAAATGGAAAAAGTCAGAAAAAACATATTTTGCCTGTTTTTCTAAAGAGTCCTCCCACACTCTCCATGGAAAAAAATTGAACATTTTTTGGATCGCAATCTGTTTTGTTTTAGAATGACAAATACTGTGTTTAAGATAAGAGCCAGACTACTGTTGGTGTTCTATGGATGAGCAAGTTCCCCTATGGAAGCAGTTAGACATTTCTGTCCAATGTACAATGGATGCCCGAGCCAGCATGGTATAATCATTTGGGTGCTGGACACTAGGAGACAAGGGTTCAAACCCCAGCTGGGCCATGGAAACTCACTGGGTGATTTTGGGCAAGTCATACTCTCTCAGCATCAGAGAATGGAAATGTCAAATTTCTCTGAAGAAACTTGCCAAGAAAACAGTAAGATAGGTTCGCCTTAGGATTGCCATAAGTTGGAAATGACTTGAAGGCACACAACAACAAACAGTGCCTGAATCCAGTTCAAGGTGTGAATTCATTTATGCATTTAGATGCCCTTGTTCAGTTGTGCAATGTTGTCTTGTCAATACAAGGACTGCAAAGTAAACTGTTAACACATAACTCAAACGGTTAACACATACAACGGATAACTCCACATATGCAACCCTAGTGTGTAGGATCTTAGCCAAAGTGTCTGCCTAAGGCTACTGGGGCAAAAGTATTTCAAATTGCAGATCAGCCTTGATGTTTGAAAGGAAATGTCACATGTTGCAGCATACAGAACATCTTGATTTATCGGGGTCCAGCATGTACAGCCTGGGACTCTGCCAAGTATTATCTCCCTTGCAGCAAAATATCAATTTCTCATCAGAAAAAAATATATATAGGGGAGGGGTTGTTATATATTACTTTGAGGAACTGATGAGGGCATCACAATTCCTTTTTGGAGTGTTTTTTTGTTTTTTGCAAAATAACAGCAATTTGTAAAATAATTATTTTTTTAAAATTTTAAAATTTAACAAGGTACAGGCACACTTCAGTAGATGTGTTTCTGAGCATGACTTAACAGAAAATTTGGTGCCAGAGGCAGCAATAACAGGGAAAGAACAAAAAGGGGTTCCTTCATAAGATGTTTTGCAAACTTTTAATTGAAAAATAGCAATATGCACAGGTGAAACAAAGGTCAGGTAAGTCTTGCATATGTACAGTAGTCCGCCTTTATCCACGGTTTCTCTTTTTGTGGTTTTGTAGTTGCTTGTGGTCATCCATGGGCTGAAAATATTATGTATTATGTAGCCCCCTTCCTTGTCCGTGGTTTCACTCTACACGGTTTGTCAATTGCAGTCTCAAAATATTATTGGTATAGCGTTTGGTACTATCTTAGGTTGTAGGCATCCACTGGAGGTCTTGAAAAGTATCCCCAGTGGACAAGGAGGAACTCCTGCAACTAACTTGAATCTCCTACAGACCACTTGAAAGCATCTTCTAAAGATCAGTTATGATCTTTTCTTTCTTTTATACCCTCTACTTCTCTTTGGATGTCCCTTTTGGTGGCTAAACATATAGATCGGGGTAGGCAACCTTTTTGAGCCAGGGGCCAGGTTGCTGTCCCTCAGACAATTGGGGGGGCCGAAGCAAAATGAATGAATGAATGAATGAATAAATAAATAAATAAAATGCACACTCTCTCAGCCCCAGAAAAGCCATGGCAAAACCCCTGTGGAGATTTTGCCAAGAAACCCCAAGAACAAGTAATAACAACAATAATCAATATTATCATGGTGGGCGGCGGCAGCAGGACCAGCCTGGGGCCAGTCCAAAGGCCTCAGGGGGCCGCATCTGGCCCCTGGGCCATAGGTTGCCTTCCCCTGAGATAGATCTATGCTTGCTTAACATGCTGGTGAGGCAGGCTTCTCTATTTCTCCCTTTTTTCTGTTTTTTGCTCTTCACGCATGCTCAGTAAGGCATGAGGTAGCTGCTGTTTCCGGCAGGCACACATAACTACTGTAGGATCAATTTAAGTATAACCCCATTCTTTCTCAGCTCAAGCTTTGTTGTATTGTTTACTGCAGACACACTGCAGCAACCCTAGACTGAGAAGTCAGTTTTTCTCCAGCCTTCCTTCACTAAACTTCCAATGAGGGTGCTGCTAAAAACCTTCCAGGTAGACAGAGGAAAAGGAGGGTTGGGTTGATGAAAAAGACTTTGTAAGAAAGAATTTCGCCGTTAGAGGCTTTGTTAATGGAGGTATGCCTTAGCATTGCTTTCGAATGTAATTTTAGAGCCTACTGGGTCGTGTTTTTAAGTATATTTTCAAAGAAAATGAATGAATTACTCTCCAAATAATGAGAAATGAATGAATAATGTAATGAGGAAGGAGATAAAAGAGTAATCAGTAGCAAATTATCTCTTAAAATAATGTTCTCAGCTCCAATTTCAAGCCTCTGATCTCAGGAATGCTGAGCTAAGAAATATGTTCCCAGTTTCCTGATACAGGTGTTTTTCCCCAACAATCTCACCCTGTCTCACCTGGTCATTTCAGCATCTTTTCCGCCACTTTCCTCAGTCTTCCTAACATTCTGAAATGGGAAGAAATGAGCCGTGGCTTTTGAGATAAAACATTCACCCTATCTCTTGGCTGCAGTAGGAAGAGAGGAGGACTTCTCAAACTTCTATAGTGGTTCCTTTCCTCTTGCACCACACCATCTGAAGCCATACAAAGTGGCACCTTTCTTTGGGTCAATCTTGCAAGTGTAAGTAGTGGGTTGTGAAAAAAACAAACAAACCTCACATCATTTTTGAATCGAAAAATTAAATCCGCTCCTCCTATTTGTTTGCAACTCCTACACAAAGCATCCTATGGATTAAAAAAATAATCCCACGCCCTCTCCTTCCTCTTTCAAACAATGCTCTTTTTGGGTGGTAAACTCCCTGGTAGATGAAAACAACTCTTTGGCCATAATCTACAGAGTGCGCGCACACACACACATAGAAGGAGGATAAGCAAACCAAAATAACCTAATCAATCATGTTTCACAATCCTTTCCAGAGCCTTGGAGGGCCACTAAAATTTGGGTTAGATAAACTGTTCTTCTAATTTCCCCTTTTGTTCACATGTCCTTATTCACTTGCTCTTACAAATGCATAGCCCACTCAGCAGCTGTTTGGTTGGCTGGGGAAATGATGATCATGGGGTGGAAGTTGTTGTGTGGTATTATTCCTGTACCGTCCCCCTACCCCTTGTAGATATATTATATCCCCCACAGACAGGGTGTGGAAAAGTCAACTTTATGTACTACAACTTCCAAAATTCATCAGCCAGCATGGAAACTGACCATGCTAGTTGGGGAGAAAGAGGAAAATCTCAGAACTGTAGTCCAAACAAGAAACTTTTCCAAGCTCTGCACAGCCAACAACAACTGAGAAACCTGGGAGAAGTTTAGCTCTGAATAGGGAGAATTCAGAGACATAGGCATGTTAGTTTGGAATACCAAAGGGATCTTGTACTGGGCAAAAGAGGTTGTAGAATAAGCTTTCATGGGCTAGGTTTACTTCCTTACATGCACAGAGTAAAGTGTTGCTCAGGAAGGATCTTTATAAGCCACCTTGAGTCCCAGTTTGGGAAAAGGGAGAGATATCATCATCATCATCATCATCATCATCATCATCAGACTGTATGAAATAATGACCATGGGGGATCTACATCAATTTAACCTAGACAATGTGGAAATCAAAATAGGTGAAGAGTTCTAATAACTTGGATCAAACATCAATCAGAAAGGAGAATGCAATCAAGAAATAAGAAGAAGATAGGAATGGGAAGGGCAGCTATGAAAGAACTAGAGATGATTCAAAAGAGTAAAAATATACAACTGAGCACTAAGTTAGAATCATCCAAGCCATAATATTCCCCATCACCACGTGTGGATGTGAGAGCTGGACAGTGAAGGAAGTGGCTAAGAAAATCAATTCATTTGAGATGTGGAGCTGAAGGAGTTTGCTGAGGAGACCGTGGATGGCCCAAAAGACAAACAGATGGGTCCTTCAACAAAATCAAGCTTGAACTCTTCCTGGAAGGCAAGACAATGGATGAAACAGAGGCTGCTGTACTTTGGCCGTATCATGAAAAGGCATGACTCACTAGAAAAGACAATAAAGCTAGGAAAGTAGAAAGAGTGGAAGACCGCATGCCAGATGGTTAGAGTCATCAGGGAGGCCACGGGTCTGAATTTGCAGAGCAGGGGAGGACAGGGGGTCTTGGAGATGTCTCATGCACAGAGTCACCATGAGTCAAGAGCAGTTAACAACAACAATTAGCTTTATATATGTATTTCAGGCATGAAATAAAGGTTCATTTCTCTCAGAACAGGCTACTTCACCCTCTCATGTCCTGTTCCTCTGACAGCAGCTGAAAGATTGCCTATGGCCAGGGTGGGTGGATGACCATATGATCAGATTGTGTATTTCTGCATGGCAGGGAGTTGGACTGGATGTCCCTCGTGGTGTCTTCAAACGCTATGATTCTATGATAGTCAACCCACCTGGTTCTACACATTCCTGGGACTTTGCTCACTTTCCATTCAGCCTGATAAAGAATTCTGTGAATCTTAAAAACATACATACTATTTCTGCTCACAACAGCATCTCCTCACTTGGTGGGTCTCAACTTGTCCGTTGTTTGAACTATGACTGCCATACAACAAGTTTTGCCCAAAGGCCAAAAGAAGAGATATTAGCAGCTTAAGTTTATGTGCAAATGTCTACAAGTTCATGAAGCAGGCTCAGCGACTTCAAGGCAAATTGCATCTGGCTCATTCTAAGCTGAGATCAAAGAAGAGTTGAGAGGTTTAGAAAAAAGCGGAGAAAAATGTGTTCCTGTCATCGCCTTTTCTTTCTGAAGTAACATTAGGCACTTCTATGATTTTGCATGCTCTGGGCTAATTTGGAGCAAAGCTATGAAAAGGCTGGGACTTTGGGATGATGGTGTGAGG
>JAIPUX010001232.1:171364959-171385126 GCA_020142125.1 Phrynosoma platyrhinos | reverse complement strand
TGTCTGGGACAGCAGAGAGCCGCCACAGGGAGTGGCAGATCGGGGCCGTGGCAACCCCACACTGCGCCCCCAATCCTTCCTTTTGCCGCCCCTAAAGGATCGGCAAAATGCCGCTCCTTTTAGGGGCGGCAAAAGGCCACCCTAAGAACCAGCACTGCAGCTCTTCTGCGCCCTCTGCGGCAGAAGGGCGTCCTGACACCGCGTGCTGTGAGTACAGCCATGTGGCATCAGGACGGCGTCAGGATGGGGTTGGAGCAGCCGGCGTGTGGAGGCCCCGCCCCAACTCAACCCCCAGGCCGGCCCTTTGGACCAGTCTGCAATGGCCCTATGTGTGAAAGGGATCTAAGAGTCCTAGTAGACCACAAGTTAAATATGAGTCAACAGTGTGATGTGGCAGCTAAAAAATGATTCTATGGCTGCAACAACAGATGTATAGTGTCTAGATCAAAGGAAATAATAGTGCCACTGTACTCTGCTTTGGTCAGGCCTCACCTGGAATACTATGTCCAGTTCTAGGCACCATAATTCAAAAAGGAGGTTGAGAAGCTGGAGAGTGTCCAAAGGAGGGTGACAAAAATGGTGTAGGGTCTGGAAACCATGCCCTTTGAGGAGAGACATAGGGACCTGGGTATGTTTAGCCTGGAGATGAGACAGTTAAGAGGTGATATGATAGCCCTGTTTAAATATTTGAAGGGGTGTCATATTGAGGAGGGAGTATTCCAGAGAATAGGACCCGGAACAATGGATGCAAGCTTCAGGAAAAGAGATTCCACCTCATCATTAGGAGGAACTTCCTGACAGTAAGATCTGTTTGACAATGGAACATACTCCCTCGGAGAGTGGTGGAGTCTCCTTCCTTGATGGCCATCTCTCTGGGATGCTTTGATTGAGAGTTCCTGCATGGCAGGGGGTTGGACTGGATAGCCCTTGTGGACTCTTCCAACTCTATGATTCTATGATTCTATGGCCTTTCTGCAGCTAGAAGTTCCATAGCCTGGGAGCAACGGCTGTTCTTAATTTTTTTAAATTAATCGTTTTAAATGTTTTCATCCATTGTGCATTGTCTTGGGAGCCCTGCAGGGCTGAGAGGTGATTTATAAATGCCATGGATGAATGAATAAATGAATTAATTAATATTGTAGTCCAAGAAAGGACGTTTCCAAGCTTTGATGCTAGGCAGTATGCTCACATGGTTAAGGCTTCAAGCATCCTTAGCTCTCTTCCTACTGCCCTTGCCCCAATCCTGCAAATAAAACATATGCTCAGAGACACCAGAGATCTGCATTTGCAAACAAAACAATCTCCAAGTCATTGTTAATCTGCTCATGATCTCTCTTCTCCCCCTCTGCTCTACATACACCATGCGCAATATGCCTGACAAAATGCACAAAGCTGTAGACAGCCAGCAGGAAAGGAAACGGGAGCGTGCAATGCACAATGGCCAGGAAGCACTTGGGGAGGAAGGAATGGTGCAGCTGGTACCATTTTCCGTTTGGCTACGGATGTCATTCTTAGGGCCAACAGTCAAGCAAATACACACCTGAGCAGCCCCGGCAGTTCAGTGTCCGAAATACAATTCAAAGGTTGGCATTTCAGTAACAGTTTAGGATGCAGAGATTGCAATCGACTTTATTCTAGAATTGCTACCCTATGAACAAAGCAAACTGCTTTCTATTGAATAATGTCACTGGTTTATTTAGATTCGTATTGTTGACACTGATTCTGAGCTGTTCCCCCCGAGTGACCAGTTCAAAATCATCCCAGACCCTGAGGCTTCCAGGCCAAAAACTGAGACCAGGGAATGGCCCCTGATGGTGTCATTAAGAGTATAATGCATTAAATACAAACCACAGTTTCTCACTGTTTGTCACTCACACATGCATGCATGTAAAGACCCAAACAGAGGCTGGAAATTTCCAAACAGAGAAATCCTATAGAATAGGCTGTTCCCAGATCAAGGTAAAATGAAGAGATTATTCCTTCTCATCTATTTAGGGAGATGGGATAAGGAACATTAATGTCACCTATTTGATTCTAAACATAAGCTACATGCAGAGCAGATGGTGAACCCTGGCAACATAACGACTGGGAGGAAAGGTGGAAGCTAAGTAAATACATAGACACACCCTGTCAAGAGTATTTGCAAACTACAGCAACAAATCAGTTAATCCTTGCGAACTGCAACTCTACTAGTTGAACTGGAAATAGCAATAGAAAGCAATAGTCTTTGCATTTCTATGCTGCTTAATAGTGAACTCAGTACTCTCTGAGCGTTTTACAATCTGTAAGCCAATTGCCCCCAACAAGCTTGGGACTCATTTTACTGACCGACAAAAGGATGGAAGGCTAAGTCAATCTTAGAGCCCTGGGATTGAACTCACAACCTTGTGACCGCAGGACTGACATTTAACCACTGCACCACCAAGGATCTGTATATAGCCTTTTCTTCTTGTCTGGAGCTGAGCCAAGAAAATCTACACTGTTGTCTTTTGCCTGGAGATAACCCATGAAAACTGGAGGGGACCCAGTCTAGTCTCCCATGGCAGAAAGTTGCGCAGCCTGGGAACAGCCATTGAGAAGGCTCTCTTCCAACTTTGGTACCAACTGTCATATCCAAAAAACTGAACCTATTTTGGTGAAAGGATCCAGAACCTTCAGTCAAACATTTGGTCTAAACACCAAAGCAGATCACTGCACCACTGATACCGGATGCACCAGGAGGAAAGATTCAAACAGAAACAAGATGGTCACATCCTGGGTCAACCCCAGATATTTTGCTACCTGAGGCAAACAGAAGATTGCTCCACTTCAAGGCCCATTTCACAAACAGAGAGCTGCTATATTGTACAATACAACCCCCAATAACTACAAGGGATACATTCCCAAACTTACCGTGGATATCGAAAATTGCAGATAACAAACCCTATATATCCAGCAGACGTTGACCATAGAGTCATACTGGAGAGAGGTGTTCTCTCTAGGCATGCTGGAGGTTCTCCAGCATGATTCTGCTGGAGGTTGACCATAGATGAGGTGCTTCGAGGTGCCTAGAGAGAGATCCTATTTTTTTGGACACAGGACAATGAAACAGTGGGTTCCAGTCCCAGATATGAGATCATACAGTATGTTGAATCTTTCCTCAACACTGGTGTTAGGATGGATTCCTCCACTATCCCTTATGGACAGCTCATGTGGTAGAGGGCAGGCTGCATAGCATACACAGCTCCAACAAATTGCTGCTGATCTGTGCTTTTCTAACATCTGCTGCTTGAGGCAGCTGCCTCATTTTGCTTCAGTGCTGCTCACAGGAACCTAGGTGAGGTGTTTCCCTACAAAATCCTGCCTCCACTGGTTCATATTCTTCCAGTAGCCTCACTTTCCCTCATGTTCCCAGCTAGGAATGGAAAAAATATTGGAAAATATTGGATAGATTATAAAATCAGCATAAAAACAACAACCCAGTGTAACTTTCTTAGGACTAGAAGCTTTGTAATTCAGGACTTTTCTGTGCAAACCCTACATTTTTCTTAAACAGAAAATAACATTTTTTGCACAGGATTTGCATTTTCCATATAAGAAAACCCCCAAAATTTCTATTTTGTGCAAATAGTCCTGACCAGCCTTCAGCCTTCAAAAACTGCATCGTATTTGACAACTCTCTTGGAGCAAGTGAAATTATTTTACTGCAACAAAAGTTACAAAAAATGTGAATCCCTACTCCCAGCATCCAGAACTGATTCTGGCAGAGCACAGTGGCCATGCTGGTTGGAGGATTCTGGGAACTGTAGTCCAAAAAGTAACTTTCCTGAGCTTTGGATGATGGTGATAAACTAAAGGCACCTCCTCTTCCAGCCTATGTCCCTGCCCATCATTCCATTTTCCCCCAGAAAAGCAGTAAGAGTCTGGAGGAGTTAAAAATTAACTTTTGTGACCACCAGAGAATTGTTAGGAGCACATGCAGTTCTGTGGTGGGACCGCTCTGAACTTTTGCTTCTAAAAGGCCCTTGTGTTCACACTAAGCTCTTTTGTGCCTCTGTGTCAAACCAGTGCGTGACTCAGGCACCCTTTCCGTTCATTTTTTCTCTTCAACGCACACATCTGTCCTTGTCCTCCTCTTCCTCCTCCTGTCCCCCTTCTTCTTTCCAAATCTCTTCTTTCGGCTGAGGACGAGAGTCAAAGCTACGCCAGAGGGAGACATTATCTGAGACAATTTGCTTTAAAAGAAAGGATGCACATTTATGAGAGCTTTGCAAATTGTAAAGGCACACACACCTTTTTAAAGGGAATAATGTCTCAAAAAGCGGATTTAGAAGTGGATAGTTTCCTCTGAAGGGAATTGTCTAGAAACCTGTTAGTTAGTCCCAGCTAACTGAATTAAAGTGATTTATAAACAACAACAACCCTCCAGTTTCCTCCGCTGTTTTGGGGAAGAACTGTTTTTAAAAAAATGTGTGTTGGGATTAGGGTAGAATTCAAATATCTAAACATGGTTATCAGGTCACTTCTTAACCTTCTCTTTCCCCAGGCTAAACATACCAGCTCCCTGAGTTGCTCCTCATAGGGCATGCTTCTAGATCTTTCACCATTTGGATGAAATTTGCTGGAGATCTGTTGTCCAAGTGTTTGCTTGCCTACAAAGGCTTGGAAGGGTCAGCAGCATTCCCCCCCCCCTTTTCTTCTTCTTTGTACTATGGACATATGAGAAGCTTTGAATCCTTGATCTCTGAAAAGCGGTTTGTCTTTGGATAGCCTTTTCAGTAGAGTGAAGGGGAGGAGGGAATCTCACGGTGCAAGCACTATAAAACACTTTCCTGGTAGTAAGTCTATCGGATTCTGTAGTACCTACGTCTGAGTAGACCTATATAAGATCACACCTTATACTGTTAATCCTACACCCACTTTCCTGGGAATAAAATCTAGAAAATGAGGCAGCAATTTAGAGAGGATGGAGGCCATATAGATGAGGGCTGGGGTAACTTCCTAGGTTATGCACCCTATCTGATGGGAGTGCAGGTGGGTGGTCGGAACAACAGAAATCAAAGAAAGGTTATTTGATCATACAAATACAGCGGGCCCTTGGTTTCTCCTGCGATTTGGTTCCTTGACCCCCTGTGGATATCAAAATCCATGGATGCTCAAGTCCCATTATATACAGTGGTGTAGTAAAATAGTGTCCCTTATAGAAAATGGCAAAATTGAGGTTTGTTTTTTTTGAATTTTTAAAAAATATTTTTTCAAGTTGTGGATGGTTGAATCCGTAGGCAGAATCCATATAAACATAGGGTTGACTGTATGCACATACATGGCAAGAACAAACAAAAGAAAACCCCACAGTTGCTGCAGTCATGTGACTGGACATTAAACAATACGGTGAACATGTGCACACAGTAAAAGCACCCACTTGTACTGATGTGCCTACATGTGTGGTTTCCTAAACTGATTTCAGTTTGGATTAAAACAGGTGCCTGCGGCTGTAAAAGTGTCAAACCGGGGAAGGGATACTACACAGTGTTGCTGGGATGCAGCCCTTGTGTAGATTCAGCTTAAACTCTGGAAAGCCACTGGCTAGACCAGGGGTAGGCAACCTTTCCCCTTTAAGGGCCAAGGGACTTCAGCTCCCAGAAGCCTCAGCCATGTTGGCCAATAGTCCCATTTTGGCCAATAGCTCCTGGGATTCTGGGAGCTGAAGTCCCTCGGCCCTTAAAGGGGAAAGGTTGCCTACCCCTGGGCTAGACTAAACAGTACTTGCTAGCTAAACAATGAAAGATTATATGAAAGACTATGAGCCTTATCACATGAGAAAAGAAAGCCAAAATGGTGTGGTAGAATAGCAGCTTTCTTGGCCTCTCCGCATCGTAGCACTTGCGTTCTCTTCCCGATTGAGATGGTCGTAAAAGCGTGTCTTTTGTCATGCTGGAAGAAGCCATCTGACAAAAGGCATGCTTTTATTACTTTTTTAATGACTTCTTAGGAAGAGAATGGAAGTGTTATGATGACAAGAGGAGAGGCACAGAGGAAACTGCTACACTCCCACTCCATTTTGGCTTTCTTTTTTCATGCAGTAAGGCTCTATTATCCTCTCACAAAAGACTCTATGGTGCTACTTGCCATTTTGTGGTGTAGCTTTTGGAGGCTCCTTCTCATCACACAGTCCTTTCCCCTTGGACAGAGCTGGGCCCACCAGAACACAAGAATCTGAGCCCTCATCCCTCACCTGGAGATGACCCACAAAAACTGGAGACTCAAAGCCAGGCCCAGAGATCCGGCAACTCTACTCTTAAAAAGGCAAAGTTTACACACCAGTGCACTGGATCATGGTTTTCCCCCAAAGTCAGTTGAAACAAATTTAACTGTGACAACACCCTGTGCTAAAATGAATTATTTTTTCTGCTTCTTTGCTTTTTATTAAAAGAGCATTTCTGCTCCAAAAATCTGAATAACGTACTCGTAGCCTGAGCAAGTATTTATTTTAAACACAGTACAGAACGGGGTTGGGCTGGATTTCTCATCAGATCACCGAAATGAGCCAAGGCAGGGAGAGATAATGAAGTATGAAATATGTTTTAGCAAAAAACAGACAGGAAATGTCAGGTCCCAGCTGAGAGCTGGACGTTTGCCCACTGGGGCAGGGAAAAACACAGACAGTGTGAGTCCTAACAGTTGGTTGATATTTATACAGCAGTGAGCATTTTGGCATGGATGCTCCAAGCTAAACCCATGTACGTACCACAGTATATGAACATATTTGCAGATCCGGAGTGGAGAGTATGTGATATGTGTTTACTGAATTTTTAATTGTTTTAAATTAGTTTGAATTGGATTGATTAATTTTTTAAAATAAAATGTACTACCGGTATATGTTTTCCCAACAGTTGGCTTTCCGTATCCATGGGTTCTTTATCCACGGATTCAACTATCCATGGCTTGAAAATATTTAAAAAAATATAAATTCCCAAAATTATGATTCTGCCATTTTATATATGGGATGCCATTTTATTACACTACTGTGTTTAAAGAGATTTGAGCACCCATAGATTTTGTTATCCATGGGGGCTCCTGAAACTATCTCGATGGATACCAAGGACCCACTATCTTTTGTTTTACCTTGCATTGTAAGCTACTTAGGGGGTGCCATACTGGGAGAAAGGCATGATATAAATCAGATAAATCAAATCAGATCAAATCAATCAAATGTAATCTCTGGAAAAAATCATACCAGTTAGGTAATTTCAAATTCTGGATCCAATCTGAAAATGTATTAAGCTGATTTTTTTAAAAAGCATTTTTTATACGATGCAGTTAAATAATTTAAAATTCTGGAACAGAGCCTGGGCATGCTATTTTTGGGAATGACAACTTCCCCAAACCCTCAACAAGCATGGGGGATTCTGGGATTTATAGTCCCCCAAATTATTATTTCATGACTCTGGTTTTGAGGGTCCTGGGGACTGAGAAATAATCTCTCTTCCATAATCTATAAAATGGCTATGAGTCATGGGAGAGTGTCAAGTTGTAGGCCTTTGGGACATATAAAAGCTGGCTGAGAAGTCCTGATTTCCAAACAGAGACACCTCCGGCTTCCTAACGCAGCCAGACACTTTGTCTGTTGAGTTTGTTTCCCCCAAGCATCATGATGTTTTGCTAGACTGGATCAGAAGGAGTCTGTCTTGGCAGGTGAACTGCCTCCACTTCTATACGACAAGCAAGTGGGAGTTCACCTCATTCTTCTCCATTTCTGTGCTCCACTGTAGGTGAGGCTGAGGGTGAGTAGGGGGACCGTGTGGGGTGGGAAAGGGACTCTTTCAGAGGCTCTCCACCTCTTGGAGGTTGTCCACATTAAACATCCCCTTCTTTTCTCCCCTTCCCGTGTTTGTTTTCCACTCTGCTTCTGATTTCCAGACTCCATGAGGGTGTTTGGAAGCCCTGTATCGATTTTGCAGAAACTCAGTGCTGGAGGAGTTGTTTTGCTAACCAAAACTACAAATCATGGGAGGTCCGGCTGATTCAGCTCCGCTCTCTTTCCACCAGCGGGCAATGACCTTCCAATTTCGGCAGGCCTTTGGCTCTTAACTTATTGTAGCAGAAGGGTCTTTTAATGGGGTATGATGTGCTTTCATATATTTTTTTACTATGGCTGTATCTGCACTGCAGAAACAATACAGTTAATAATAAAGATCACTTTACTACCATGACTCAATGCTGGGAAATTCTGGGATCTGTCATTTTGCGAGATGCTTAGCCATCGCTATCAGAGAGCTCTAGTGCCAAAACAAAATACAAATCCCAGAATTCCACAGCATGGAGCCATGGCAGTTAAAGCAGTGCCAAACTGCATTAAGTCTGTGCTGCAGAAACTGTTTTAACATTGTGATTTTAATAAAATTGTTTATTTGCTTTTTAAAAACTTTTGCATTTTAGCTGTATAGTTGGCCTTCCATATCCACTGATTTTTTTCATCCATGGATACAACCATTCATGGCTTGAAAATATTTTAAAAATACATACATTCTAAAAAGCAAACCTTGATTTTGCCATTTCATACAAGGGATACCATTTTACTAACCACTATATTTAATGGGACTTGAACATCCATGGATTTTGGTATCCATGAGGGGTCCTGGAACCAAACCCCAGCAGATACCACTTCTACTTTGTTTTAATTTGTTGTAAGCCATCTTGGAACCCATGCAAAGAGAAAAGCAGGATATAAGTAAAGTAAAATCATAAAATCATAGTGTTGGCAGGTCACAAGGACCATCTAACCCAGGGGTAGGCAACCTAAGGCCCGGGAGACAGATGCGGCCCCCGAGGCCTTTGGACCAGCCCCAGCTGGTCCTGCCGCCACCGCCGCCACTGCCCCCCGCCGCCGCCGCCTGCCATGATGATATCGATTATTGTTGTTATTACTTGTTCTTGAGGTTTTCTTGGCAAAATCTCCACAGGGGTTTTGCCATGGCTTTTCTGGGGCTGAAAGAGTGTGTATGCATATTTTTAAATGTTTTTTAAAAAAATATTTATTTATTTTTGGTGCTTCGGCCCCCCAATTGTCTGAGGGACAGCAACCTAGCCCCTGGCTCAAAAAGGTTGCCTACCCCTGATCTAACCCAACCCCTGATACATAATGAATACACAACCTCTAGCCTTCTATAGTTGCCCACTCCTGCTTTAGATGATACAAAAATACTCATTACTTTTTCAGTGGAATTAAATCCCATCATAGTAGAAGCATGTCATATTTGTATCTCCTGCATATTCCAAAACAGACCATGCTGGAATACTTCCTTTCTCTCTCTGTCTCTCGGTACTCTTTTGATGCATGAATTTACATTGTACTTTGGCCATACCTATGTTCTCTTCAGACTGGTTGAAACCACAGATCTGGCAAATGCTGCGAACCCACTTGTTCATTTCATCCTCTGTTTCGGCAACGAGGTAAAAGGTCCTTTCACTGGTCTTGATGTCAAAGACATAACTGTCCTGCAATTCCTTCTTGTTGAAGGTTAAACCAGCATCTACCTGCTCACAGAGGTTGAGGTTGATGACGCGCAGCGGCTTCTTGGAATGATCATTCTTGTAATACTCCAGCACATCTGGGTCTCCACTCATGCGGCCACTGCGAAGGATGAACCATCGTTTCTTCCATGCCTACAAAAGAGAGGCTTTATTTATTACTTTTGCATTTATTACCCTTGCATTCACAGTTTCCCATGTTGAATTTTGAGCCATCAATGATTAAGAGTTTAGCCAAGAATCTAGAAATCCGTGAGGTTTTATCAGATAATGTGGCATGTTCCATATACAGGTTGAGTTTCCTTTATCCAGAATGCTTGGGACTAGACTTATTTTGGATTTCAGCATTTATTTTTGGATACTGGAATACCTGCATTTGCATATATGCACGTACTGAGATATCTTGGATGGGACCCAGATCTAAACACAAAATCCATTTATGTTTTGTATGCACCTTATACAAATAACCTGAAGGTAATTCTATACAATATTTTAAATAATTTTATGCATGAAACAGTTTGTGTACACTGAACCATCAGAAACAAAAGCCACCCATGAATTTAAAAAAATGTTTTTTGAATATTTCAGATTTTGGAATTCCAAACAAAGGAGACTCAAAGGAGTCCTATCTATGGCTATTTCATTCAGATGTTTTGTTAGATTGTTGCTTCAAGAGAGGCACTGAAACTCCATTTGTAGCTCTAGGTATTTCAGAATCTTTTGCACCCTTTGTTCAATTCTGCTGTCCCCCAAGATTGCCACATCTATAATCCAAGCTTTCTTTCTTTTCTTCCCAATTACGGTTATGTCTGAAATATTACATTGTAATAATTTATCAGTTTGAATCTTAAAAGTTCCATAAGATTTTAAGGCACCATTTTTGGCTTTTATTTGAACATCATCACCATCACCACCACTATAATCATCATTATTCCTCCTCCTTCTCCACCTTTTGAAACATAGAAAAATTCTGGATGCTTGGTCAGACTAGGATCAATATCTACACTACAGTGTTAATAGCACTATTATTCTACTTTAACTGCTCTGGCTGCCTCCTGTGGAGTTCTGGGATTTGTAGTTTAAAGGTAAAGGTATTTCCTGTTGACAAGGTTGTCAAGTTGTGTCCGATCGTAGGGTGCAGTGCTCATCTCCATTACTAAGCCAAAGAGCCAGCGTTGTCAGAGACTACTCTGTGATCATGTAGCCAGCATGACTGCACAGAACACTGTTTACCTTCCCACCATAGTGGTACCTATTTCTCTACTTGCATTTGCATGGTTTTGAACTGTTAGGTTGGATTCCACAAGAGGCAGCCATAGAAGGTAAAGTGAAGTAATAGTGCTATGACAGAGTAGTGTGATATTGTCCTCAAAACTTGAAAAATTACTTTTTTGCACAACATCTCAAATACCATAACCATCATGGCTAGTTGTATCCCAGGGTCAGGACTGTGCTAGTGCATGGTACTAGCACTTGTACTTTTTTCCAGAGCCTCAGAACAGTGGTAAAAGTAAGGTTGTGAGGTCAAGAGCATCCTCAGCCCTGAGTTTTCATAGCCAAAAACAGACCTAAGGAAAGTCCTCGTAATGTCACAAGAGATGGGGACTCTTGTCACTTAGCATAGTCATTAAGCATCAACTATAGTTAGCAAAAGAACAGTAAGGCACAGTGGTTTGAGTGTTGGACTAGGACTCTGGAGACCGGGATCTGATTCCCAGCTCGGCCATGAAACTTGGGCAAGTCACATGCTCTCAGCCTCAGGGGAAGGCAATGGCAAACCTCCTCTAAACAAATCTTGCTTTCCTGGGAGCTGAAGTCCAAGATGACTGATTCCTCTAGGTCTGCACCTGCACTGCAGAATTAATGCAGTTTGACATTGCTTTAATTGCCATGGCTTAGTACTATGGAATTCTGGGAATTGTAGTTTTGTGAGACAAGTAGCCTTCTGCCAAAATAAACTACCAATCCCAGGATTCCATAGGATGGAGCCATGACAATTAAATCATGTCAAACTGCATTATTTTTGCAGTGAAGATACAGCCTAGGCCAATCTTACCAATTTTCAAGCAGAAGTCTCCCATCACTTGCTCTCTCTATTTTTTTTAACAGTACTTGTCGGGGATTGACTCTAGGACATTGTGCATTCAAACTTTCCCTCTGATCTACCATCCTTCTTATAGTTTTTGAAAGATCAGTGTGATTATTCTCCAATGGCTAATTCAGAAGAGGCATATACGGTAGCAAAAGGGCCACATCATGAATCTACCACATGCAGGAGACAAGCAAATAAATCCTCAGGGAGCCAGCATGGTATAGAGGTTTGAGTATTCAACTACAACTCTGGAAATTAGGGTTTGATTTCCCGCTTAAGCATGAAAAACTACTGGGTGACCTTGGATAAGTCACACTCTCTTAGCCCCAGAGATGGCAATGGCAAACCCTCTCTGAAAAAACTTGCCAAGAAAACCCTACAATAGAATAACAGAATCATAGAGGTGGAAGAGACCACAAAGGCCATCCAGTCCAACCCCCTGACATGCAGGAACTGGTTTGCCATAAGTAAAAAATGACTTGTAGGCACACAACAACAACAAGAAATAAATAAAATGTATTTGTATCCCGCCACTCTGTACTTCATCAAGGGCTCTTGATCAAGTGATACCAAGTGACCAAAAAAAAAAAAAAAAAAGAAAAAAGAAAAAAAAAGAGAGAAATAATTTATATCAACTGTAATTTTATAGCAATTTTTTTTTTTTTACTGTCAATGTGAAAAGTTCAGGAGTTCCTTTTGTAGCTAGTCATCTTTTTAAAAGGGGAGTGAGGGGGGAAAGATGGAATTTATTTCTTTTTCTCCTCCCAACAAAACAAGTTAGAATTTACTTTAATAGCAACAGATTTGCCACTATACTTCTGTTGATGCAGCCTAGAATCGCACTGGCCTTTTTAACTGCTGTTATTACATGTTGGCTCATGTTCAACTTGTGATCTACTAAGATTCCTAGATTCCTTTCACATGTACTGCTATCAAGCCAAGTGTTTCCCATTCTGTATCTGTGCATTTCATTTTCCCCCCCTCCTAAGTATAGTACCTTACATTTCTCCCTCTTGAAATTAATTTTGTTAAGTTTTGGCCCAGCTTTCTAATCTATTAAAGTCACTTTGAATTTTGATCCTCTCCTCTGGGGTATTGGCTACTCCTCCTAATTTGGGATCATTGGCAAATTTGATAACTATGCCCCTTATTCTTTCATCCAAGTCATTGATAAAGATGTTGAAGAGCACTGGACCCAGGACAGAACCCCACTGGATACCCCACTGGTCTCTTCTCTGCAGCATGAAGAAGAGGAGCCATTGCTGAGCACCCCTTCGGTTCGGCCAGTCAACCAATTACATATCCACCTAATGGTTGCATTGTCTAGCCCACATTTTACGATCTTATTTGCAAGAATGTCATGGGAAACCTTGTCAAAGGCCTTCCTGAAATCAAGATATGCTACATCCACAGCTTTCTCTTCATCTACCAAGCTGATAATTTTATCAAAAAAAGGGATCAGATTAGTCTGGCATGACTTCTCAGAAACCCATGCTGACTTTTTATGATTATGACAGTCCCTTCTAAATATTCACAGACTCTCTGTTTAATGATCTGCTTCAAAATCTTTCCTGGTACTGATGTCAGGCTAACTTTGTGGTAATTGTTTGGGTCCTCTTTTCCCCCCTTTTTGAAGATGCTGATAACACTGGCCCTCCTCCAGCCTAGTCAGCTGAGAGATTGAGGGTGCCAACAAAAGGCAACAAAAGAGAGAGCCGAATCACATGGTCCCAATCCACCAAGAGATTCTTCTGCAAAAGGCTCATTGAAATAAACAGGACATCCACCAGAGAGGATGCATTAATTAGAGCAAGAGATGAATTTGCTACCTCATGCAACAAAATCTCTTGGATGGGCCTTGAACTAGTTGGACGCAACCTTGAATGAGCAATGAATGCAGCCCTGTGATTTATGGGCACTGTCAGCAAACTCTGCTCCAAGAAGACAAAAGGGTGAGCAAATGCTTGATCTGGGGAAACATTTATTTAGCCCCTTTGTATCCCACAACTGCTTCCAAGTTGTTCAAGGCAGAATACAGTGCGGTTGTGCAGAAAGCTGAATAAAGATGAAAAAAGTGCCAAGACCAGGCGGTTTTCCCCCGGAAGGCCTGTGGAAGACAAAAAGCAGGATATAAATCCGGGTGGGCAAAGTGTGGTCCATGGGCATGGGTGGTCTCCATCCCATTTTGCAGCCCCACCACCTGGCACTCCCAAATGCTCAGGTCACCCAGCTGGCTTAAATGGCCGAGCCAGGATTCAAACTCTGGTCTCCCGTTATAGTCCAATGCTCAAACCGCTACACCATGACCTTCCTGAGCTAACAGCAAAATTGGGCACTTTGGGCTATTTTCCTTTTCACAAATGCCTCCCCAGCTAAAAAAATTGGCCCAAATTCAAACCGGTGGCTTCCTGTTACTTCTGTGTCACTGGGAATGAATTGGTGCACCTCATTGGGGGAAGGAATGAAAATTGGTGCCTGTCCTTAGTGCAGTTGTCCAGCCTGGCATAAATTAAAACCACAACAATTCTACAATTCTGCAACCTGCGTAAAGCCCCTATTCTGCAACCCATTCTGCAAACATTCTTCTCAGCTAAAGAGCTAAACTCTGAAGCCCCCTTTCCTTCCACTTTCCTGGTTATTGGAAATCCTACTCAAGCTTCTGAGAATTCACCAGGCATTGTTCGCATACTTTTCAAACATGTATTCCAATCCACAAGGACTAGAAGCATACTTTTTAAAAAAGCTCAGATAAAGAAGAGGACATGCTTTGGTTGCAGAAGGTGCTAGATTCAATCAAGCTCTGGCATTTTCCAGTTAAAAGGGCTTCTAAATTTTGTATGGGCATACTTAAATGTACAGAGCCCCTCACTTTGGGCTTGTCGACATGATTAAAATACTCCTCGTTCAGATCGAATAGACTGTGATTCGACCAGTTTGGACTTTCTGGAGAAGGAGTGGGACTCCATAAACTCAGCTGGAAACGGATTCACAGTTTTTACTATGAGGATGCACATTATTGAACATGTGGCCATCTGTCCACTTGGCATTGATATGCATGGGTGCGCATTTTCAGCAGAAGAAGGGCGAATAGATGCGAATTTGCTCAGGAAAGTGAAGACAAGCATCAATGCAAATGTGAGAAAATCTGCAGCCGTTTGCATAATAATACACTTAGGTGCAGACTAGCCCTGTTAAGCTTTTTCACAGTCATCTCTTTTTAAAATATATTTTATTAATTTCAACATAAACAACATAAAAAAGAGATAACTGATGAAGACAAACATAGCACCACACAGAGACAAATAAACATTACAGTAAAATCATTAAAATACAGCGGTCCTGCCACATTCGCTGGCGTTAGGGGTGAAGGACTCCCATGAATGTGGAAAACCCGCAAATAAAATAATACTATTCTTTGTATTTAAGATAACACTTCTCTAGGAATCTCCAGGTCCTCCAGTGCAACTCTATGGTCAGCATTTGCCAGAAATTGTTCATAGAATCATGCTGGAGGACCTACAAATACCTAGAGAAGTGTTTTCTCTAGGAAATTCTAGGTTCTCCAGCGCACCTCTATGGTCAACTTCTGGCAGCGCTGCATTGGAAGACATAGAGATTTCTAGAGAGAACATATTAATCAAAAGTGCAAATAATCAAAATTGCAAAAGTCAAAACCGCAAATGTGGAGGGCCATTCTGTGCACTCATACGTCACCATTATACCTAATTAATTTAAATCCAACATTAATTCAATACATATCCATACTCCATACATGACTTCCTTTTTTTACATATATTGGTTCAGCATCACTAGTTTTGAGGGTTTGCTGTTTTTTTAAACAAAAATTTACCTGTTTGTCTTACAGTTTTAAATGAATATTCCACTGTAATTTCCCATTTTTTCTAAATTCAAAGCTTTTCTTACAGTCATCTTATGCCCACCCAGCCCTCCTTTCCTCCTCATCCTCTGTCCAGCTAGAATTTTTTTTAGCAGCAGCAGATTTTCCACAATGCCTCTGGATGAAGCGTTGCTCTTCCAGGCATTGTAGGAAAGATATTATGTGGTGATGCTGAAACCAGGCTTGTCTACATGTATCTGTGTGTCAGACCTCCTTGGTGTTTCTGCTGGTGGACCATTTGCAAGCTTCTCCACTTCTTCTTGCGGCAGATAGTTTACAAGCCTCTGAATGCTTCCCTGCCCTTTTAATGATATCTTCCTTTCCCGAGCAAACACATCTGTTTTGTATGCAGGAAAGAGCAAGCTGAATGACGTTCGCTTTAAGGGCTGTTTCTCAGATCATGCGCCTCTCTGCCAAGATGCACATGTATTTGTTGAATACATCTGGGCCCAGCTGCCAGAGAGAGAGACAGCAGGGACTAGAGCTAGAATTTAAAAAGCGCTAAACAGAGCTGGCCTTTAATCATAGGTTGTCAAGGGAGTGCTGATGTGATCCATGCAGCTCTCGAACTCACAGCTGTCTTCTCCGGAGCACTGCCTTATCCCTTCCCCATCAACTTCTCCTTCGGCACATAACTTAAATAATACTGTTGTGGCGAGCATCTTCTGCTAAAATTCACATGGTTTAGATGAGTGGAAAGCATCCTCTGTTTTCTCTTCCTCCCTGCTCAGACTCTCCCAGGCCTGGTTGACTTAATTTACAATATGGGTCCATTTATTTACAATATTTGCATACTGCTTGGCTACCGCAGCAGTTTCCAAAGTGGTTCTCAACCGTTGGTATGAAAAGTAATCATCTAGTAAAAGCAGCAGCTAATTGACAACTTGTGCAATTAAGGCAAGAAGCAATGGCAGAACAATGAATGTCCTCAAATCAACGGGCCATATCAGATCAAGATGAAGGACAAGGAAAGAACGGGTCATTGAGCCTCTCTTAAAAGAAGGGAAGAAGCAACATGATTCGAAGTGGGAAGTTATGCTACTGCTTAGGGGCTACCACCGAATAGGCCCTGCTATTAGTAGATAACAGCTTAAACTCCCTAACTGATGGAACGTGGAAGAGCATCAAATGAACAGATCTCAGTATCCACAGGAGGGGGTGAGAGACTTGTCTACTACTAGACTGTTGTTGTTGTGGTTGTTGTGTGCCTTCAAGTCGTTTCCAATTTATGGCGACTCTCTTGTGGAGTTTTCATGGCAAGATTTCATCAGAGAGGTTTTGCCATTGCCAGTCCTCTGAGGCTGAGAGAGTGTGACTTTGCCCAATGTCACCCAGTGGATTTCCATGGCCAAGCTGGGAATTGAACTCTGGTCTCCAGAGTCCGAGTCCAACACTCAAACCACTATACCACGCTAGCTCACTAGCAGTAGCAATAGCAAGTACATTTCTATACTGTCTATCAGTGCATTTAAGCACTCCCTAAGCAGTTTACAGTGTGTAAGCTAATTGTCCCCAATGAGCTGGGGACTCATTTTAGTGACCTTAGAAGGATGCAAGCCTGAGTCGAGCCTGAGCCCCTGGCTGGTACTGAACTCACAACCTTATGGTTTGTGAGTGAGTAGCTGCAGTACAGGCATTTAACCACTGCGCCACCAGGGCTTCTTCACTACTACTACTTCTCCTATTACTATTACCATATCCAATTGCATCCTACCTTTTCCCCCAGTGTTAGCTGTCAGAACGGTAGCTTACAGAATATTAAATCCAGAATAGATCAAAAACATACAGAAACATCACTAAATTATCATTCAAAGACATAGCCAAAGATGTATGGCTATCTACTCTCTTTGGCTTTATGCAACAGCCTTCCTCCTGCCTTTGTCCCTCAACGACCATCTTTAAAACTGAACATGTAACCTCATCTCCATACCCACAAGGTTTTGAATTTGGATTGACATTCTCACACATAAATGTCTTATATAGTCTATCTCTGGATTCTCCATTCCAAATAGGTATCTAAGGAAGTAGCTCAGGTCTACAAAAGCCTAGATTGTGTCTTCCTCATGGCAGAAAGAGGTTGGACTGGATGGCCCCTGAGGTCTCTTCCAACTCTGTGATTCTATGATCTGCTATCAGAGGTAGTTCCTTCCTTCTACCTAATGTTAGGGCTGGCCCTGCATCTCACCATGACCAACCAGGTACCAACAAGAAATGAAAGACAAACAATCTCCCTTCAATGTTTTACATTCTGAGTACACTATATTTGAACGTGGAAGTTCTACTTGGCTGTCACGCCTAACTGCTACTAAAGAGCATATCATCATCCATTTAGCCCTTTGAAATAACAAGCTCAGCATCTCCCAGGGTTGCACATCTCCTGCACAAGGGCAGTATCACTTCCATGCGTGGTCTAGTGTGCTATGGCGTTTGGAAATGACGCATTACCCATCCAGAGGTCACCCTTTTTTTGCCACCTGTAATTTTCAATTAAGATAAAGCAGCATTTTGTTCCACAAAGCAGTCTAGAGCTTAAATCAGAAAGAAAAGGAGGAGAGGAAGAGAAAAGAAAGGAGAACTCAGTTGAGCTTGGCAAACAACCAGCCTGTTAATTGAGTCCCAAACCATTAATCAGACGCCTTTTCAAAGCAACGCCAAGCATGACAACGCATTTATCTTCTGCAAACAGAATTGATTCCTTTTCTCTTTTTGTGTGCCCGTAGGTTCTGCACACAGCTGTTCTTGGATGGAAATAGATGCTGACATGTTGCAGAGCTATGAAGCCTGGAACAGGTTAAGCCAGCCCTGGAGTCCAACCTGGGTTGATAAGGTTTCCTATTTTTAACACAAGATCCCACCCTGGGTAGCAAGGTTGCCATGTTTTCTGAACAGTACGGAGCTCCTGAGCAGAGCAGTGAAGGATAGGAAATCTTGGAGACGCCTCATCCACAGGGTCGGCATGTGTCAAGATCGACTCAAGGGCAGTTAACAACAACAGAGTACGGGAGAGTTGAAATTCATGATTAAATGTCAAGGGAGGAGAGGTGAGAGAAAGCTTCAAGCCTGGTTAAATGATGTTCTCCACCCATAGCGGTTATTCACACTGTGAAAATAAGCCAGGATGAATCTGGGTTGAATCTTTGTTGTTTACACGCTTCCCGAATGCTTAAGTTTGGGGGGTGGGCTGCCAAAAAATCCACTTATTCCAGGATAATCAATATCGGGTTTCTCCCTGTTTTTTTATTTTTTATTTTTAAGATCTGCATTGATGGTAGTGTGAATAACTGATGTGAATAGATCCAAATAGACCCGGGATAAAATGCTGCGTGCCTTGAACGTGTTCCATGTGCATTTGCATCATCATCTCCATCTTTATTCTAATGCTTGCGCATGTGAGCAACTGAACTTGCAGAGATGCTCATCGATGCAATTCCATACTGTGAATAACAAACCCAGAATGCATGAGTGAGATGATCCGCATCGTTGTGCTAAAAACAACAACATCTGAATGATCAAGATTGGATGGAGATGCATGAGGCAGGCCTACCTTGAGCTCATGTCAAATTGTACAAGAAGAGGGCCTCTCCTGAGATCTCAGGACTCCTGAAAGATATGAGATCACAGAGGAACTTCCATTGGAAAATCTCATGATCGCAAGTCAGCCAGAGAAGTGATTTCTGGAAGGATTTGGGAAGAAGGGAACTCTGCTTGTGTTTCAGCTTTGTGCAGGCTTAAAAAATGAAAAAGGGGTACTTTTGGACTTGGGACTCCGCTGAGAACCACTGTCACTCTTGGCATTGCTTTATCAGGTGGCTATCCCTCCCCGACCGACAGCTTCTGATGCCCTTTCTGGAAAGAGGGTCATATTGCCAGCTTATAAATGGGCCATTACCTGCCATTATGCATTAACATTTCAAAATAAAAAAATAAAAATCTAATCAACCACCTTTGTGCTAGGCAGCCTCAAAATAATACACTAAGCGCTTTTCAAAGAAACACAACTCTCAAACATCAATATGAAGTACATTAAAAGTTCATTTAAGTGAACTAATTAGCAGCTCAAGAAAAATAGAGCAAAGAAGAATATCGCCAGCAAGCAAAACAGTAGGCATTAAAATGAAATTATGGAAAAGCCAGAGCGAAGAGATAACTCTTCTTCTGCCAGCAAAAATTAAACACACACACACACACACACACACATCCCATTGCTTCTCTTTTGTCCTTTCTCTCTTCACCTTCCAGTTAAGACAAGCAGTCAGGTTTATCATTAAATTATTTGTTCACGTTTAAAAGACAAGGATGCAGTTGAAATTTTTATCTCCCAGATAGTGCAAGAGTGAAGGACTGTGGTTCAAAACACACTGCAGAAATAATCCATTTTGAGACCGCTTTGACTGCCCAGGCTCAATGCTAGGGAATTCTAGGAACTAAAGTTCTGTGAGACATTTAGCCTTCTCTGCCAGAGACTTCTGGTGCCACAATAAACTACAATTCCCAGGATTACCTAGCACTGAGCCAGGGCAGTTAAAGCAATCTCAAAGTGGATTATTTCTGCAGTATCCCAGGGCCTAAGATTACAGGAAGGAATAAAAAGTCATTGGATGCAATACCCAGAAGAATTTTACAAAAAAGATGACAAAATGAAGGACACATGGAATGAAGAGCCATAT